>RXID01016153.1:0-115000 GCA_005019695.1 Trichopus zeylanicus subsp. travancoricus | reverse complement strand
AAGATGAATAAGATTAAGAAAATGACCATAAGCTTAAATTAGAAAATTGAAGAACAAAAAAAATTAAAGATGTAAACAATTAAAAATAAGATTAATATTAAGCTTATTGTAAATTAATATTTTTTTATCGAACTTTAATTTTAATTATCGAACTTTAAAAGTCTCGTTGTTTTCTCATCTATATTCTCTTTATTACTAGGGCTCCTAGACCCCAACATTTTTTTAAAACTTTACTATTAATATATTAAATCAGAAAAAATTATTAAATCACAAATATTAAACCTAATATTAAAATAATATTGGGAGATGAGTTCTAAATTTTAAAAACAATATTAAATATCGAAAATATTAAGAAATTAAATCAAAAAAATTTAAATGACAAATATTAAAACTAATATTCAAATACAATTATAGAATAAAGTTCTAAATTTAAAAAATAATATTAAAAAGGAGAAACTGCAATATAATATGAAGTAAAAACAATTATAAAAAAAATCAAAAAAATAAATCTAAAAGAAGAGGATGACAAACGAAAATAATTGAAGTAAAATTTCAACTAAAACATGATAATATTAAAGAACTACTAAAAAAGAAATCCTATAAAATTGAAAATATCTATAACAAAATAATGCAAGTAATGGAAAAGGAAGAAAAAGAAAGATCATGAAGTCAAGCATAAGATAGAAAATTTGAAAAAAAAAAAAATAGCAAAAAATAATACCGCAAAGTCAGAAAAATTGAAAACAAAATATAGAAGACTACCAAAAATGAATTTTAGAACATCACAAATTAAAATATAAAATAGAAGAGGAAGAAGGATTAAAGGACTAAATCACAAAATTAAAGATTAATAAGATAACCAACCTCGGATCAAATCGTCGCCAGCAACGAAGCAATGGGCGGCCGATTGTTGGCGTAGATCGGAGCTTGGAAAGCAGATCTCCCAATTCTTCAAGATTTGTAGCCTAGAAACTTCAAAAAAAAAAAAAAACAAACAAGGAAACAACAACAATAAGAAAACACATGAATCAAAGCCTAACTGGAAGAAATCATCTTCCAAAAAGAAGATGCCACGATGAAAGGAGGACGAAAACCGACCTCAGATGGAAGCACTGCCGGCGATGAGATAATGACCGGTGGCGGATCGGCAGTCGGATGTCAGAGAAACCGGTTTTGCCCCATGGGAAGACGAAGAAACTGATTCCTCCTTCCTCTGCATAGCAGCAAAAACTCCAACATGGCATCACAAATCCTCAACATTTGCAAGAAACATCAATCAACGAATGAAAACTCAAACATAGATGGCGGTGATGAACGAAGAAAAGCCCGAAAGGGATCTTGGTGGCATACCTCGTAGACAGAGTATATGCTCTTCCGAACGAGGGGACGACGAGGCAGCGAACAAAGGCGTCGGACCTCAGGAGACGAGAGGGTTTTTGCAGTGGCGGAGAAACAACTTTGGACTTTCCCAGTAGGTATAGATATAGTTTTGGAAGGATGATTTAACTTTTGGAGGGAAATTTCAAATTTTGATTGAAAATATTTTCCCTCGCGGTCAAATTTAGGTTTCGGAGGGAAAATTATATGTTTTGGCGGGCTCTTCACAGAAAAAAATTAAAAACATTTGAGTACTACTAATATCAAACAATTAAAAAATCATTATTAAACTTGAATTTAAACCAAAAAATCCGAATTTTAATTTTTTTCTTAGAATCACATTCAGCTTTTCTTCAAAAAGAGAAAAATACAAAACCCAATCTCTAAAATATCTAAAGGGAGGAAAAATAAGCACCAATCTACTTAGGAAAAGTAGTATTTTGGCTCGTTTCTTTTTTTCTAGAAATATAATTATTGTGGTAGTGTAAAAGATTGATTTACTAATTGTTTTCTTATGAATAATCAAAAATTGCATTTTGTATTAATAAAGTTATAGTTGTGCATTTTTTAGACTTATATTGTAATATTTATTTTTGTACATTCGGAATGTTTAAC
This sequence comes from Trichopus zeylanicus subsp. travancoricus, assembly GCA_005019695.1. Taxonomy (NCBI): domain Eukaryota; kingdom Viridiplantae; phylum Streptophyta; class Magnoliopsida; order Dioscoreales; family Dioscoreaceae; genus Trichopus; species Trichopus zeylanicus. Next base: position 113,008 of record RXID01016153.1, on the reverse strand, counting down.
TTGTTAGGATTTGAGATATTCCTTAAGGAAGCCTTTAAGATGTCTTAAAAGAGAAATCTTATTTGGCTTCAGCATCATTCTAAAATTTGTGTTAACAACTTATTTATAACTTTATGATTTTATTACCTTGAAATTGGACTTGTTAATATCATAGTGTTATTATTGATTTCAATTTTAATATTGTTCATATTTAGATATAATATTTTATTCTTTTATACTAATTTTATACTTTTTAATTTTTTTAATCAAAAATTCTTTTTTAATAATTTTCTTAAATATATGTATATAAATTATTTTCTAATTTTTCCCATATTTTTAAATATTTTAATTTTAAAGTTAAAGTTTAGTCATAAAAATTAAAATATAATTTGATTGAACAACAAAACATAAAAAATTTTGAAAAAAAAATAACTTTAAAACAACATGAAATAAAACACAAACAAAAATTAAAATAGTAAGACGTAGAAGAACAATAACAAGAATTAGAACTTATATACAAACAAAAGACTAAAGAAATGCTAAAACATTAAAATACTAAAAAAGATCATCATAACAATAGGAACTAAAACAAAAAACAGGAAATAAAAAATCAGAGCAAAAAAATCAGTAAGATCTCAAAAATAAAGAAAATAAAGAAGAAGAATTCAAGCAAAATAAATCTGAACAAAATGAAAACCATCAAAAAAAAAATGTGAACCACAACATAAAGCAGAAACCGAAATATAAGAAGAAAAAGTCATACATAAAAAATGTGAAGAAAAAAGAGTCTTCATACATTATGAACAAAAATATAAAATAAAAGCCGAGAAGAACAAGAAGATAAAAAAAATATAGTGAAAACATTAGACACAAAATTAATGAAATCTAAAACAAAACATAAATTTAAATGAAAAAGAAGAATTAGAAAAGACCTTCAAAACATTATGAACAAGAACATAAAGCAAAAAATTGAAGATCGAAAACATAAAATTGAAAATTAAAGCATAATGACCAAAACAAAAAAAAACAAAAAAAGTAGAAAAAGATAGGTTTAAAACCTAAACTCAAAATTAAATAAATTGGAAACAAAACACAAGAAATTTTGAAGATGAATCTTAGCACAAAACAAAAAATTGAAGAACTTTAAAACATTGTTGCTTAAATCATAAACAAAACATTAAAAAAGAGTTAAAATAGAAAACTCAAAAGTTAGAAGATACAACTAAATTTTTAAAACACAAATTAAAGAAATCAAAAACAAAACATAAAAAACTTTAAAGAATAAGAAGAAAAAGAATTAACTTGAAAACAATATAAAATTTTGGAGGTGAACCTTAGCACAAAACAGAAAATTAAAGAATAAAACTTTAAAACATTATTGGCTAAATCATAACCAACACATTAAACAAGAGAGAAAACTCAAAAGCAAGAGGATATAACTACAATTTTAAAACACAAATTAAAGAAATCAAAACAAAACATAAAAAAAACTTTGAAAAAGAAGAAGAAAAAGAAAAAGAATAACTTTGAAACAATATGAAATAAAACATAAACAAAAAATAGAATACTAAGAAGTAGTAGAAGAAGAAAAAGAAAAAGAATAACTTTGAAACAATATGAAATAAAACACAAATGTTAAAACATAAAAATACTAAAGAAGATGTTCATAACAATAGGAACTAAAACAATAAATAGTAAATAACAAATCAGAACAAAATCATTGGTAAGATCTCAAAAATAAAGAAAACAAAGAAGAAGTCAAACATAATAAAATCTAAAGAAAAATAAGACATTCAAAAGAAAATGAAAACCACAAGATAAAGCAAAAACTAAAAGATAAGAAAAAGAAGTCATACATAAAAATATGAAGAAAAAAGAGACTTCAAACCAATATGAACAAAAACATAAAATAGAAGTTGAGAAGAACAAGAAGATAAAAAAGACATAATGAAAATATTAAACACAAAATTAATGAAATTTAAAATAAAACATAAACTTTAATGAAAAAGAATAATTTGAAGAGGCCTTTAAAAAATTATGAACCTTTAAAATAGAAAATTTATGATCAAAACCATATAAAAGATAAATCTAAAACCATATAACTCAAAACTTATGCAATCTAAAATAAAACATTACAAACTATAGAAAGTTTAAAAAAATTAAAATATAGGAAAAAATAATATTGCAGAGTCAGAAAAATTTAAAACAAAATATGAAAAGACTTCGAAAAAAAAATTTTACAACAACACAAATTAAAATATAAAATAGAAGAAGAAGAAGGATTAAAGGACTAAATCACAAAAATTAAAGATGAATAAGATTAAGCAAATAAGCATAAACTTAAATTAGAAAATTGACGAACAAAAAAAAATTAAAGAAGTAAACAATTAAAAATAAGATTTAAAAAATACTAAAATTAACTTAAAAAGATGAAATAAGTCAAAAAATAAACGAGTAAAAAATACGAATAAAAATAAAAAATTAAAGAAGAAGATGATGAAGCAAAAATTTTAGAATTAAAACTTTTAAAGTATGAAAAAAAGAAACATAAATTATACATGAAAATTACAAAAATATAGTAGAAAATTGAAGAGCTAAAATATAAAATTAACTTTGTAAACCATTAAAAAGAATATTAAAAAAGATGAAATAAGAGAAAGCAAAAAACAAAAACGTGAAGCATAAAAAATTGAAGAAGTAAAACATAAAACATAAAAATAGAAGAATTAAAACATAAAACAAAAAAGAGAAATAAAGAAATTTATTAAAAAAATAAATAAATAAAAACACTTTAAACAATAAAACTAAAGAACCAAAACAAAAAAAAATAGTAAATTTAAGATGAAGACCAACGAGAAAATAACCTTAAAACTCAAATGTTAAATAATTTAAAACAAGTCATTATAAACTCTAGAGAGGAAAAAATGAATGAGATATAGTTAAAACTATAAAACTCAAAATTAAAGAAATCTTAAATAAAAAAACAAAAAAGCCAAAATAAATAAAGTTGAATAAAAACCAAAAAAGAAAAATTGGAAAACTACTACAAAAAATTGAAGAATAAAAAGAAGATTGAGAATGATAAAGTAAAATAAAAAAACTAAAATGTGAACTAAATAAGAAAACTGAAAATTGAAGAACTAGAACATAAATGAGAAAATTATAGAAGACAACGATATAGCTAAAATTTTATTAGAAATGAGATCTAAATTTTGAAGAGAAATAAGTAGATTAATGTTGAAGAAAACAAAAAAAAGAATTTAATAAAGACATCCAAAATGTCAAAAGTGAGAAGTAAAACTAAAAATAACAACAAGAAAAACAAACCTAGCATACAAGAGAAACAAAAAAAATATAGAGAAGAGAATTAAAAAAGAAAAAATAAAGAAAATAGAACTTTATAAAGACAACAAAAATTTTCAAGTGAAAACTAAATATTAAACAGATTGAAACTAAAAGAATAAAAAGAAAAAAAAGAAGCTTAAAAATGAAGAGGGAAAAAGAGAATAAAGAAACAAAACTTTAATAAAGGCAATTAAAAATCAAAATTGAGCGCTTCAGAGATTGTTCATTGGCGGATATTGTTTCGCCATTGAAACTGCATTACACATGTTGTTTAGGTGTATAGTATTAAACATGATCCAATGTAGGTATCATGCAATAGAGTTACTCTAAAAAAGAAAAAGTGCTAATTATATAGAAAGAGAACATGCGACTTACTTAAAAATAAGAACAGAGGTGTTGCACACTTTGATCACAGAGGTGTTGCACACTTTGATCGCTAATTTCTAACCATCAGCTTTGGTTACATGCTAACCATTTACCTGCATCATTAATTTGTGAATTAATCAGTATGTAATTCTAAAAACAGCAAATTGACAAAAAGATGGAGGCAACAACTGCACTCAAAAAATTAGAATAACAACTTCAACTTCCAATTGGTTGCTGATGGATAAGACAACAAATAAAAGATCACAGTGTAGATCCAAAAGACATACTTCTTTCCAATTAGTGGCAATTGTTGTAGCTGCCCCTGCTCCAGCTGCAGCTATCATGTTTGCACCAACAGAAAGTTGGTGGCTATCTGCCACTATGACAACAAAAAAAATGGCAGAAGCAGTTCTGTTAGAAATATGGTTTAACGAATGCCACTGAAATTAGAACTCCAAAGCCTACAAAGATCTTGTTCTAAAAAACATTAAAACATGATATGCTACTTAGACAGCAGAAGTTTCGCACCAACCATTTGTAGACAGCATGCTTTTGAGTTGCTCATAGACACTGAAGTATATCTCAGAAGCAAATGCCACAAGTAAATCACAATTGATGGACAACAACTAAATACCTATTGATGGATAATTGATTTGGACTCAACATTGAGGTGTGTGAGTTAAGGAAGATATTCCAGCATCAAGAAGGGCCAATAAAAAGAACAAAGAAAAAGAACAAATAGAAAAATCTTTTCATTCACAATTCTCTTTTACTTCTTTGCATAGTCAAATATAGATTATTAAGGCATTATTAAAACATAATCTAAGAAAAGGATGCTGCAATGAGGGAAGATAACCAACTTCGGATCGGATCGTGGCCAGCAATGAGGGATTGGGCGGCGGATCGTTGGCGTAGATCGGAGCTTGGAAAGCAGATCTCCAAATTCTTCAAGATTCGCAACCCAGAAACATCAAAAAAAATAAAAATAAACAAACAAAAACGCTCAAAAACACAAGAATCTAACCCTAACTTGAAGAAATCATCGTCAAAAAAGAAGATGTCGCGATGAGAGGAGGACAAGAACCGACCTCGGATCGAAGCACAGCCGGCAAATGAGATAATGACCGGTGGTGGATCGGCGGTCGGAGGGTGGAGAAACTGGTTTTGCCGCACAGGAAGACGAAGAAACTGATTCCTCCTTCCTCTGCGTAGCAGTAAAATCGCCGAGATGGCATAGATCGGAGCTTGGAAAGCAGATCTCCAAATTCTTCAAGATTCGCAACCCAGAAACATCAAAAAAAAATAAAAAAAAACAAACAAAAACGCTCAAAAACACAAGAATCTAACCCTAACTTGAAGAAATCATCGTCAAAAAAGAAGATGTCGCGATGAGAGGAGGGCAAGAACCGACCTCGGATCGAAGCACAGCCGGCAAATGAGATAATGACCGGTGGTGGATCGGCGGTCGGAGGTTGGAGAAACTGGTTTTGCCGCACAGGAAGACGAAGAAACTGATTCCTCCTTCCTCTGCGTAGCAGTAAAATCGCCGAGATGGCATAGATCGGAGCTTGGAAAGCAGATCTCCAAATTCTTCAAGATTTGCAACCCAGAAACATCAACAAAAAAAAAAACAAACAAACAAAAACACAAGAATCAAACCCTAACTTGAAAAATCATCGTCAAAAAAGAAGATGCCGCGACGAGAGGAGAACAAGAACCAACCTCGGATCTCGTGGCCGGCGATGAGAAAATGACCGGTGGTGGATCGGCGGTCTGCGGTCGGAGGTCGAAGGTCGGAGAAACGGGTTTTGCCGCACCGGAAGACGGAGAAACTTATCCCGGGACTGCTGCCTGGCGGAGGCGACGATGGATTCCATCTGGGCAACGAGGACGCCGATCCGCGACAGCGGGATCTCGCTATCCCGCCTCGCCATGGCGAACGGAGTGGAAGCTAGCACTGGCTTCTTGGTTTCTCCGGGGCGTCGGATCTGGAGCACAGGGAAGGATATTTATAGCGGTGTCCAACATTGACTCGACCCTGAAACTCAACGGACCAAATTCCATCTGGGCTCGTTTTGGGGCGGCCCACTCCAATAAAACAATGTAGATTTGGGCCTATGTCTGCCAGGTTTAGGGCGGCCCAACTGTTCTCTTGTGGGCTTGCAGTGGCATTTGTCTGCTTATTACGAAAGTCACATTTCATTGTTACTTTTTTTTAATATATTATTGTCTCTCATGTAATTAATTATGACAACAGACTCAGGTTGAGGAAATAGATTATATAATTTAATTTTTTTAAGAGGTAAATATATCAAAATCAAGTTTTTTAAGCAATTTTGTTCTTTCTTTGAGGTATATATATATATATATATATATAAAGCCAATCCTAGGGAACAGTAAAATTTCACATGGTATTTCTGTCCACAAGCAAGTAATTCGCACCTTTACATACATGTCTATTTCACCAAACCTCTCTTTGAAATAGTCCTTAGATCTTATGCCTTTTGTGCGAGTTAGAACTTATCCAACAAAGAATTTCATTATCTTAATATCATTATAGTTGTGGCCACTATTCATTGGGATTTCAATCGGTGACTACCATGTCATTAGGTTACCAACTTCTTTGACCTTCTAGCACTGGGCAGGCGTCATCCCCCATACATGGTTTTACAACTTTGCGAATACTTGTATTTTTGGTAAACAAAATTTAAAGTTTCATTTTTTTTACTAATTGTACATATAAAAATTAAGTTTTTCAAGTAATTTTGTTCTTTCGAAGAGTTACATATGCAAGAATAATATTTTTTAAGTTTATATCTAAAATTTCATTTTATGAAGAGGTATACGAAAAAATCAAAATTTTGAGGTCAAATTTTCTTTTTTGTTTTTTTTAGGAAGTACATATATAAAAATTATGTTTTTGAAGCAATTTCTTTCTCTTGAGAGACATGTATATGAGAAAATTCATATTTTTTTATGTTTACATCTAAAATTTTATTTTTTAATAGTCATATATGCAAAAATCAAGATTTTGAGTATAAAACAACAAATTCATTTTTTTCAAATGTATACATTTGAAACTTAAGTTTTTAAAATAATATCTGATTTTTCAAAAAGTATCTATTCGTAAATCAAGATTTTTAAGTTTATATCTAAATTTTTATTTCTAAAACATGAATATAAAAAAATCAAGATTTTAGGGTTCAATTTGCATTTTTTTTAAGAGATATATATTTGAAATTTTATTTTTTAAAATATTTTTAATAGAGATATAAAATAAAGGCAAGTTTTTTAAGGTTACATCTGAATTTTTATTTTTTTCAAGAGGTAAATATGTGAAAATCAATATTTTGAGGTTGAATTGAAATTTTTTTTTTAGAAGGTATACACGTCAAAATTAAGGTTTCAATGTAATTTATTTCTTTTGAAGGTGTGTATATGTGAAAAATCAAGTTTCTAGGGTAACATCTGAATTTTTAATCTTCAAATTGGAGTTTGTGTGTGTGTGTATATATATATATATATAAATTAAGTTTTTGAATTAATCTTATTTTTTTGAAGTGATTTATATGTGAGAACCATGTTTTTTAAGGTAACATCTAAAATTTTGTTTTTAAAAGAGATATATGTGCTAAAATCAAAATTTTGATGTTGAATATGCAATTTCATTTTTGTAAAAAATAAACGCATGAAAATTAAGTTTTTGAGGAGGTGAGATTTGAATTTTCATTTCTCAAAGAGATATATATGCGATCAAGATTTTGAGTTTGAGACTTCAATTTTGTTTTTCAAAGAGTTATATATTTGAAAATTGTGCTTTTAAAGCAATTTTGTTCTTTTAAATAGATATACATGAAAAAATCAAGTATTTTTATAATTAAATCTGAATTTTTATTTTTTAAGGAGATTATATATATGTGTGCGTGTGAAAAATAAAGATTTTTAGGTTAAGTTTGTGATTTCATTTTCACGAGATATACATGCAAAATTTAAGTTTTTATAACAATTTCGAGTATTTGAAGAAATATATATACGAAAATTAAGTTTTTATAGTTTAATACAATATTTTCTGAAAAATAATGAGAAAAAAGTGATTTTATGCAATAAAAGATAAGATATATAGTTTCATGCAAAATTCCTATTTAAAAGATAACCATTTAGACAAGAAAGCCTAATATTACCTAATACTGATTGATGTTAGCTAGCTTGTGTTAAGATGTCCTGCTCAATTTTTTCTAATTATTCTTTTGATGTGCAAATCTTTAACTTGCAACAAGAGCTCAAGTTGAATGGAAAAATATTAATATTTTTATTAGGTAATTTTAATTAGATTTTCTTTCCCTTCTTTTATGCATGTTTATAGATAATTGATGCAATGAGAAAACATAAGGAATTAAAAAGAAAAACACCGATAAATTTAAAATAAGATTATATTATTATTATTATTTTGTAATAATCTATATACAGCCTTTAAATAACTTAAAATTGTCATTATTTTTTTTGTTTATTTGTTATTATTGACTTGCTTATTGCGAACATTTGGTGTCACTTGTGTAATTTTTTATTTTTCACATATATGGCGTTGTACAATTGCAAAATTACACCCAAAAAAATGGTTTTTGCATTAACACCAAAGTCAGGAGACTAAATACGAAGGACATGCCAATAAGAGCTGATAAAGGTTTCCAAAAATTTCCAAGTTTCCAAACCAAACAAATCCAAAGCTCTATATAACAAGATTCAGCATTGTCATTCTAATGGGACTCCTAAAATAGTTTGCTTGTCACATTCTTCTGATGAGAACAAGCATACAGAAAAGAGAAAGGATCAAACATCAATAGAGTTTCTCAACATCTACAACACCATGGCTGGAAGCTTTCTTCAGCTCTATGGCTGTTTTATAAGGGGGAGCAATTGGGGGTTAGACTGACTCCAAGCTCTGGTAAGAACCATCGTCTGCAGTAGTTGGAAGAGGATACGAGCGATCTGAATCATAGCCGTTCAGGTCTACACAAACCATAAATGGAACATAAATATTAAAATTTTAATGTTACCTCTAAACTTCAATTTTTTAAAAGAGGTTGATATGCAAAAATCAAATTTTGACATTAAATATGTAATTTTATTTTTAATAGATATGTATGTGAAAATCAAGTTTTTGAAGTAGCGAAAAAAGATATATGTGAAAATCAAGTTATTTAAAATTATTCCTGAATTTTTATTTTATAACAAATATATATATGTGAAAAAAAAAATTTGAGGTTGAATTTATAATTTTATTTTTTTAGAGGGGTGTGTGTGTGTGTGTAAATCAAGTTTTTGAAGTAGTTTTGTTTTTTGAAAATATATACCTGAAAGTTAAGTTTTCAAAGTTATTTCTGAATTTTTATTTCATAAAGAGGTTTATATGTAAAAATAAATATTTGAGGTTGAATTTATAATTTTATTTTTTAGAGGTGTATATATATATATATATATATATATATAATGTCAAAATCAAGTTTTTGAAGTAGTTTTTTTTTTGAAAATATATACGTGAAAGTTAAGTTTTTGAAAGTTACTTCTGAATTTTATTTCATAAAGAGATATATATGCAAAAATAAGAATTTTGAGGTTGAATTTATAATTTTATTTTTTTAACAGGTATATATGCAAAAATCATGCATTGAATCTTTAATTTCATTTTTCTTAAGAAATATGTGTGTGTGAACTGTGAACATCAAGTTTTAAAATTTTTTTATTTTCTTGAAAAGATATATTTATGCCAAAATCAAGTGTTTTAAGTTTATATCTAAATTTTCATTTGATTCCACAGTTGGTAATGTATTGATAAAATTACTGTTTCAGATATGGGAAAAGCTATTACTCGAAAGATTTTTTTTAAACCGTTATGTAATCAATATATACATATTGTCCGGAGATGATCACACAAATATCACCAAAAAATAAAATGACAAATTTATTTTTGATAATAACTTGTAAATTTTACCTGGTAAAGTTTTACAGCGGAACAGCTCTCTTGGCGCTTGATTCGCATAGAACAAATGCAATTTAAATATCTGTGTGGTTGTTCACTATTTTATAACGATCACAAATTATATGAAATTCTAATCCCGAGTAAACATCTTGTACATAGCACTGCATTACGTTGTTAGAATTGGAGGGAGATAGCTGGATTTGGTGCCAAGGACAGGGGCCTTGGTATCGGGGAAGAAGCGCATTCCTTTCAACTCACTGATCTTCCCATTATCCCCAACAGTGATCGGATAGCCAAGCAAATGTCCAGGAAGATCACCTTCAATAGCGTCACAGGCATAGAGCTCCCAGTTCTTCTGTGCCATCCTATTCACCTCCTGTACGCACGCCAATGTCTCTGGTCGGCGGAATTTTTCATCAAGCATCCCCAGGTGCTCGTACCACAAGGATAACCGGAAGCCGTGGACCTGTCCCCGGGCTGGCTGCGTCGTTGTTAAATGGAAAGGTTGGAACGCCCCCATTGCAATCTCAGTGTCCCTGGCTCCGTCCATCGACCTCTGATTGATGTTTGCAGAGCCGATGATTATGTACTCGTCATCAACTGAAACCAGAAGGTCAGAAAATCATAACAAGCATTGTCCTTCGTGCAAGAACGACCTATAGATTGTCGAGGAGGGCTTTATTCTGAGCCAAGTGTCAAGGTCAATTAAAAACGAAGAACAAAATGTGGCGGAGGCCAATTGCTGGCCAATGTTTGCCGCTGTTTGGGACTGGCAAGGGTGGTGAATGGTAGCAAATGTATAATAACGATAATAATAATAGGAGGAGGATTGATTACCGATCATGAGCTTGGCATGAACATAGATCATGAAGCGCCTGTTCTGTTGGGCTCTGCTGTAATCTGAATCTGGCTCCGGACGTTCCTCCGGCGTGTACTCTCCCTTTTGCTTCACCTCCCGATTACCCAAGCAAAAGAAGTTGAGGTAGTCCCGAGGGTCTGCATCGAGATCCTTGGCACGAAGAGCCTGCGCGATGTCCGAATACATCATTTCCATAGTTCGGCGCTGCCAGTCCAGAATTGCCTGAACCGAGTCACTTTCAGGCACGCCCTCCGGCCACATGGGGATGACGATGTAAACGGCGAATCGCTTCCCTGCCTCGATCATACTGACGACTTTGAGGGAGATCTCCTTGGGAATAAGGTGCAAGGCTCCGACGTCCTCCAGCTTTATGTCATCATCGCCAGCCGCTTTCCATCCGTGCGAGCTTCCCAGGAAGTACTGGTTTTCGATGTAGATGAAGTTTTTGGCCCTTCGTATGGCATTTATATAAGCGTCTTGAATGCTTCGGTCGATGATGTGATCCTTGCCGCTCACAAGCCCCGCTGCGGCCGCATCCTCTGGTGTTTCGGGGAAGCCGTAGGCAGCACCCCCGTCAATTGATCGGAATAGCTGCACATTCCATTTGCCATTGTCCTCCGGTAACGCAACGGGGGAGGTCGGCATGATCACGTCGGTCATCTGTCCGAGAGGCAGGAGCAGGTTGTCGCCCCCCCCTTGTTTCCTCCACCTCTGCTCGAAATTGAACAAGACATCCCAAGCAACCTGGCCCTCGAGCCGGCAGTGGATGTCATGCCAGGGCTCTCTTGGCCCGCCTTTCTTCACCGACGAACCGGCAAAGTTTGGCTGGTGGAAGTCGGTACGATGTGCGGTGGCCAAAGTCCGGAAGAGAGAGTGTGACTGAGTGTCGTACCTCCCGTCGCAGAGGTCTATGCCGCCGAGGAAGCTCACGATTCTCCTTAGAGAAGAATTCTCGGTGGCGGCCGCGGGCATCTCGGCGTCCACGATGACGGTCTTCTGATGATGAGTGAACATGGTGGAGATCTGCAAGTCCTGCACGGAACTGCTGGCGTCGTCAGGGTCCCGAGGGCACAGCACGCAGTGTACGTCCGTGGCGCGGAAATAATCGGCCGTTTCTTGGTCGTGGGTGCCCATGAGACCATCCCTCTTGAGCAATTTCACAGAGGTTCTGTCGTCCCAAACGAGCATTAAGACCTGGACTCCCTCGCTGGCCTTTCTCTTGAGCAGCTCCCCGAGGGTGGCATCTCCTCCAGGCTTGGGCCGCTCAACGTCCCGGACCAAGGTGATCTCTGTGTACACAGACCATCCTGTAATGTAAATCAAATGACGGGCGGCTGAGATGGCGTCGAAGATGTCCTCCCAACATCGGCTTGTTTGGTATTGGTACTGGTCGTATTTGAGCCGGCCGCCGGCTGCCAAGGGAATTTTAGGAGCGAAGCTATTGGGAATGTGGGCATCCTGGTAGAGCGTTACTCTGCAGCCGTCCCGCTGAGGGAAGAAGGTGTAAGGGACGCCCGGATAGTCCGGACTTTGTAAGCCTTTCCCCCACCGAACCGGACCGTCGTCGTCATCCCTTGAAACGTCTGCGAATCGGAGTCTGACATGGATCTTAGCTCCTCCGGGCAGAGGCCTCCGATCTTCTCCTTCGTGGCAGATGGCAAGCCATGTATCCACGTCGGAACCGTCAAGGATGTTGGAGACAGGCAAGTAAGCCCTCCCGATGACGGGAGCCCCGACGGGGTTATCCAACTTGACGGTGAATATGACCGACGCAGCCATGTGTGCGCAGTAGATACGAAAAGACTCGTACCATCGAGGACTGCTCGGTTCCTTGGATACAATTCTCGTCCGCCCGACTCTCGCCTTCTCCAGATCGATAGTTGCATACACTCTGCTAACCTCGATGTCCTCAACAAGCTTCTGTGAATTTGAATTGATTTAATTGCGAGTGTAACAAAACACACAACGAAAAAAAAAAAGGTTGTACTCCTGGTCAATGATTTACTTGATCAAGCAATCCAGAGGAGGCTGTTATTGTTTTTATTATTATTATGATAAACTTTAGTGAGAAATCATTCATATTATCTTCAATTTATAAGAAATTAATTTTCTTATTATTATTAATAAAAAAACCTATATTACGATTAAAATATGCAAACAATAAGTCAACATTAATTAATTAATTATATTTAAAATAGTATGAGTTATTATATTCCTAATATTTAAATTTAAGTGTAATTTTTAAATTTTCTCATTGTTTCTTAGTGTAAAAAACTTTTAATATCATTTATCGCAATCATCCAATGAATTGGAGAGAATAAAGTATTTGAATGCTCAAAATTCTCTTATTAAATAAAATAAAATAATTAAACTAATAAATTTTTACACTAAAATTTAAATAGTTAGGAATATAATGATCTTTTTATATTAAATTAAATAATAAAAACTTGAATTAAAAAATAATATTGAGTAGTAGGTGATTGCTTGTAAATTTTAACAGTAATTGAGATATTTTTTACTAATAATAATTATTATTATAAATTGATGATGATACATGTGATTACTTAATAACATCTCTCATTGTTATCATTGGTGGTGGTGGGGTGTTGTTATTTCTTGTTGTTGAAAGAAAGAATACCTTGGGCCGACAAAGTGAAGAGGCTCTTCTGATCCATGACAATCTCTTCATCAACTTACTCTTTGACATTGTCCCCGTCTCCGTTTGATCATGTAAGCGAGAAAACGTAAAATCAATACCAGAAAAACCATAATAACAATAATATTAGTCATTTAATTAGACGTTCGTGAAAAATACTTAATGGGAATAGTAAACCTTTTTCTCAAAAAATAAAGGTAAATAAACAATTGAACCCATGCAAGACTCCTACCTTCCAGAAGCCCTTGGGAGGAGCAGCAGGGGCTCTTCGAGAGTCAAAGAGAGAAGACGCCTCCAAGATGGTGACGTGCATAGTTCCATGAAGCAAAAACTGAGCCATACATCAACAACGAAATTTCAATTACTCTAGTTTTCGGGAAGACACTAAAACTTGGCTAAATTCTCATATGAAGATTCCATTTATAGAGCACACTGATTGATTCATTGAGCAAAGGATTTGATTCTACACTTGGGAGAGATAACTAAGACCGAATCAAGCAACGAATAGTAGACATTACAAGGAAGGAAGCGTCTAATAGATATTTCTTTCTTTTTTTCTTTTGAGATAAATACTCGAAACGATTTTTGAAGCCCTGAAAGATTCTAAGCAGGTATCCCAACAAAGGAAGAAAAAGGAAAAATAATTACAACTAAAGTGAGGGAAACAAGAAAAGAAAGGTACGCCACCATCCCCATACTACAAGACAAGCATGTCTCCGATATCTTTCCCAAAGAGGAGGAGGAGGAGTAGGAGGAGATGTCACCGACCGAGATGACCTGTTATTTTTGTAGACATCTGCATACTATCTCGTAGGGAAAACAGACTATTGCATGATTTCTTCTTTCTCTTGATTTCCAGCTGAAGTTTTCTCATGAAAAGGGTCAGGGTTGTGCTTTAATTTAGATATTATTCGACTCTCCTTCTACTCACATTCTTCTTACAACTCACAAAGAAGGATATTTTTATCTAAAGAAAATTTATAATACCTGGCCATCACTATCACCAATAAGAGATGACCATAATACAAGTCGACAGACAAGGCATCATATCACGTGTGAATGCTCGACTCAGTTGAGATTAGGGGTTTGCTCTGAAAATCTGAAAGCAAAAAGAGGAATCCTGCTGAATGGAGACTATGGGAATGAGAGTGAGGATTGGAAGGCTTCGCCCAGAAGAGAGTGGGAAGGCCAAAGTGACCAAGCTGGATGGGGATGAGATGGCTGGCTTCACGTGCCGCTAAGAGGATGATGCAAAAGCTGCAAGGGATTTAGCAAAGTTGCTCGGTCACAGAATTGATGCAGCCGGAAGAGATGAGTAGCTGAGCTTGCTGCAGACCGGTTACAGTTTGCGCAGAACTGCAAGGGCCGAAGAAGATAAATAAGCGATAAGCGAGGCAGGCCGCAGGAAGGTGACCTAGCCAGAGAGAGTGGACAGGGGAAACAAAAAGGATGGATTTTCTTTATACGGTTTGTTTGGATGCGTGTCTGCCTGTCTGTCTGTCTTGGGGAGAGGAGGGGTGGGATGGGCGGGAGGGGGGAATAGGGGGGTGGGGAAGCAGACAAGAAAAAAGCCCACAAGGTGCGCGTGGAGGTGGGGAACATGATCATCGGACCATCTATGAACAATCATAGCGGATTGAAACATCCTATTCAATAAGAAGTAGAAACTCTATTTCCATGACTCCAAGGAGATGAATAATCTTAGAGTTATTGGTCATTTGTAGAGCATGTAGGTTGTAATTATAATCATTTGAGAATTTCAATAAACTTAGACTCATGATTAGAATTGATTTGTGATTAAACATAGGGGATTTTTTGTACATTATTTTATGATGACTTAATATAATTGGTATTTTTGAAAGATGAATTGAATGAATTTGAAGTTATGATTTACCATCTTTATAATTTGGAAATTTAATTTATGATTATGTTTTGAGAGAAAAATTAGATAGAAAATATGTATCTCTAAATTTTTTTCTTGAATGGTCTTTTGTTTGAGTTGATTGAGAAGTTATTCGGCTCTATTTTCATTAATGAATCAAATGTTGTGATTTTCTTTTATTGATTTTTGTTAAGTATAATTCAGTTAATTTTTTTATGTTATATTTTATCATTTGTTGTATACCTATGATTAATTATGGTTAATGATCTGATGCAATTCAAAATTACCTTATCCCTAATGACAGGTAAACTAATATTCGACAAGTGATTTACTTATAAAATGAATGGGCCATCACACGTAACAACCACCAATGGACACTATTGACTACATGCGATGAATGCATGTAAATATGACTTTCAGAGATTTTGAGAGTACGCTCGTACCAAGATTGAGAGTTTTCCCAAGACAATTCGTTGTTATATGTTTCTTGAGTTGTCATGTTAATTATTTAATCACATTGGTCGATTTTGTTATCTTTTATTGGTGATGATAATTCTTTTCCTTTCATATTTTATTGTTCAATCTTCATGATTATACTAATATAATTAAAATCTATTTGTATTATTGTTAATATTTATATATTGTTTAATTTTTTACAGAGAAAGAATTCCCTATTGAATGCAATTTTGCTCGCCCCTTTTTTTCCTTCTAGAGTTATAGGTACTATTGTATATAAAGAATTTTCAAGTAAAGAATTAATTTAGAGTTATTTTCAATTAAGAAATTATTTGTGAATTTATAATTATATTTATTTCAATTTTATTATGATCATTATTTTTTGAGATTTGTATTGTTTAATTTATTTTAGTGGTTTATGTTTAGGGTGTTACAAAGTCAACTTGTACGTTCCCAAACGAGAGAGGCCCAAGTGGCTTCTGGTTTCTTAAAACTCCATATGACCCAGGTAGGTGGTTAGTGTAAAGCTTTCTGAAACTCGCTCAATTACATGGTTGGTAATGAAGCTTTCTAAAACTCAGTGACTCAGATCTTACCCAAAAAAAACCACCTTTTCAGATGTATAACCGTGTAAATCACATCTGATTGTCGACTGTATGACACTTTTTTTATCGTGAAGCCATTGCCTGACTGAATCTTCAAGTGACAAAAGCAACTGTCTGCAGGATAATTACTTAGACTATATTAATAGAAATTGGAATCAATCTGATAAAACAGAGTTGGAACAGAAATTACTTACACATGACATTTGTAAGCTCGCATCATTCTTCTAGAGGAGAGATTGTTTCCTCTCCATCTTTGCCCAGTAACAATCTAGAAAGAAACCCCTAAATTGTAAACAAAGACCAGTGGAACTGGACTCTCCAAGCGAGTCTTAATTCAGCATTGACTCATGCAGGATCCCGCACAGTACTGCGGCCCAACTAGTAAAGATGGGACAAGGAAATACAAATCCATGTGCGCAAGTGGGGTATCCGCCAGTTCAGAAATAAAGAGCTATAATAGCATTTACGTCTCCACAGCTTTCAATTGACAGCAAAGGTATGAGATGTGGAGTTTGGCAAAGGAGTCAGGTACAGACCCTTCACAAGTTTTTCACTTGCTCCATCTTCAGCCACTGCGTCATCTCAGCCTTGACGCAGTGGCTGAAGATGGAGCCCATAAATCACATCAAGCTGCTGGAAAGGAGAGGGGCATACACGAGAAAACCATCAGGGAAAGTTATTGAAGTATTATTTTTAGCTGATAAGCATAGCACATATTCTTACATTTTCAGCAAACTAAAAACATTCTGCAGGATATATATAGCCACAAAGCCAAGTGCCTAAGAGAACTCTTTTGGATTTGAACCAGCAACAGTACCCACACAAATATGTTTGACCAAAAAATTTAGTTCAATACTAGAATCTTAGATTTAAACCGCAAAAACTTGAAGAAACCATGAAATGAGCACTTGATGCTCACATTGAGAGAACTTTGGGTGATTGTATGCCATGTTGAGAATAATTCATCCCATAAAGTGACCAAATGCTTTTGAAGATGCAGCCACAATAAAATCATGCAGTGTCATGCAAGCATCGGGTTTCTTATCCATCTACTAACTTGTTACCAAACTATGCAAGGAAAAACGTATGATTTGCAATTGAAATAGCAGCTAAACATGAGATCTTCAGAGCCGGCATATTTGAATTGTTGCGCACACTATCAACATTTCAGGCATTTCAACAATTCTATAGAGGTAGTAAATGTCAAAAACCTAGCTTATCTTAGCTAGCCGATTTACAATATGCAGTTGCCAAAAACTAACATGCTGCTGCTGAGAATAAATTGGTAGGAAAGATTCTCATGGACCTAACCTTAGGAGCATTCTGACGTCAAATACAGGCAAGCTAGACTGAATGAAAGCAGCAGCGTGCACTAGCTACAAATTTAGTTCATCTGTTCGGTCGCATAGTGGACCAGTTGAAACCTTTTGTTTCAAATGGAAAGGAGGATCACCATCCACAGTTGCCTTGCGCTTTCTGTCCAAAGCCTCAGCCCACAATGCACCTTCTCCCACAGAACTCCACTTATTTGAGCATGACCGGAAAGAATCATCGGTAGTGTCATTAGGTAAGAGATGAGAATTTTTATCATAGCAAGAACTAGTTGACTGCTCATCATCCTCAGATCCAGGTATTAACGTGCTTTCTAGAGCCAAAGTTGGGCCCAAGGACAGTGCCAAGTTGCATCCTGGGCTGAGCAGGTGCATACAAGATTGCCCAATGTTTGCACTTGTCTCTAGAGCATTTGAGGTGAGTTCACTTCCGAGAAAGTTGTGCAGGAAATTCATTTCAACCTGTCCAGTGACGGTGGTGTGAACTGAGTCCTGAGGCTTCTGAATACACTGATTGGTACCAGTCTTGTTTTGGCAATCACCACCGTAGTACAAGGGATAAACGCGGCCGTAGCATGGCCAGGTGCTGGTCTCCAAAGATGTAGGTACGCACGTAGCTCTCCAAGAGGGAAGCGACAGCTCAGGGAGAGGGTTTCCGGAGGAATCTCTGGGTTCGGAAGAAGCATCTGCGGTGACAGGTTGAATCTCCCGGCATGCAGAGTTGGGAATAGGAGGTGTGAGACACCGCAATCCGGTGTGTAGGTCGGTGGGTTGGGGAGGTGGTGGCAATGAAGTAGCAGAGGAGTGAAGATGGGCCTTGTTTTGTTGGGGAAGTTTATGCGAGACATCCCACGTGGCGTTAGAGCTGAGATAGCTACCCGGATTGCAGTGACGCTGGCTCCTCGAGGCTCTTCTCGGAATGCAACCCAGATTAAGGGCCGCTGAGAGTGAAGCATAAGTGATTCACTTCTTTACAACGAAAATCAACACGAATTCTCGCGATTGCTAGTGTTCTATTCTAGTGTTGTGGACAAGGAACATTGGGAATTGATTTTAGAGCAAAGGAGGAGAAGAAATGCAGCGCCTCTTAGCCGCAGTTTCCTCCACAAGACAGGAAATCGAACAAAATATATCTAATTAATTAATAGAGAGCTGTGAAAGAATGGTGGATTGAACCAGTCAATGTGTAAGAGCGGCGGTAGGGTTACCTTCAATGCAAGGCTGGAGAAGGTCTTGGCTCTCGTTGACGTCATCCCTGCGGATGATGGTGTCGATGGCGTCGTTGGCTCGGTCCCAGAGAGTCTTGTGATCCGCGTACTCGGCCTGCAAAGTGGAAAAAGGAGAAAGTAGTTTTCCATTTAGAAGCGGCATTAGTGAAGAAATGTGTTGGGGGGCAGGATGGCGAGAAGTTGAAGCAGGATTTGGGGGAAGAGAAAGAGAGAACCTCGGAGTTGGCCTTGGAATACATGATCTCCTCCGCCTTGAAGACGACGCAGGGGAGCTTCTCCTGCCATTCCCTGTTCCTCCGTGTGGAGGGGCTGTGGGCGTCGCTTACCACTCTGCCCAACCGACCCCCGTGATATATTTGAGATCAAATCAATAAATCGATCATGCCCCTTTTCTTCCTCAAGAAGAAATACAAGAAATGGAGGAGGATGGGGACAGAGAAGAAGAAGAAGAAGAAGAAGAAGAGAGATATGCGGACCTGAAGATCTCTTGGATGAGCGATCCTCGCATGGGCTGATGCCTGTCGCTGTGCCATGCTCTCCTGACGCACTCGTAGGGCCTCGGCCCGGGTCTCGGCATCTTTCTCGCTCTCTATTCCCTTCCCGACGACGAGTAAGGAAGGAGAAAGAAGGGAGAGGGGAAACTCCTTGTTTCTTCTATCTGCCCCTCTTGCTCTGGTGCTACCCAGAGAGAGAGAGAGAGAGAGAGAGAGAGAGAGAGAGAGAGAGAGAGAGAGAGAGACAGAGACAGAGACAGAGGGCTTCGTTTCGGCAGGGGGCAGGGCATTCAATAATGGCTACCCAACCCAACCCAACCCAACCCATTTGTAAGTTGCAAACTTGCAATCAATTTCAATCGCCCATCTTCTTCGGCCCTGAGAGTCGAGGCAGGCCATTCACCCACGGCTATCAGTCTACGGATGGCTGGGCTAATTTGCACACAATTGTTACTACTGTTTGATAACAGTAAGACACTTCTCGTGCGACATTAGAAGCAAACAATTATACACTAGTCAGTGAGGGCTATTTGGTTAGGGATCAAGTTTAATATTAAGATTAAAAGAAGAGGTAAAGTATAAAAAAATAATATAATCAAGTAAATTTTGTTTAATTACTAATTTGACTAATAAGTTATTTAAATTTTTTTTGAACCATTTTACCTTTAGTTTTTCCTTTAAAAGCGAAGTCGTCCTAGCCGTCGACTTCGTTGTCTCCGACGAGGTACGGCGGACAGGTAGCTCCGGCAAAAAATGCCTTTCGAGATCCCCTTGGACTCTCTGTCTTCAGCTTTTGTGTTAAGGGGTCGAAGGTGAGGCCAACAACTAAGTCGCCGGCACATTCATTGTGCCATGGGATGCACTTCCAGTCGTTAGCACATACGTAGATGAATTGGTCTTACCCGGTGACCACTCGGAGGCAAAGGAAGCCGTGAGCGAAGGACTCGAGGAAGAACTCGTGGCCATGAAAGTCAAAGCAAGGGTCTGGAAACTTGATCATCAGCCTGCATCGAGTGGCCAGGGCTTCGATTTTGTCACCGCCGGCGAGATAGATGAAGCCGAAGGGGAAAAAGGGGGCGAGATTGCAGTCAATTGAGGAGAGCTAGGATCGGGATATGAGCTGAAGCAGACTAAGGTTTTGCTCGGAAAGCCGCAGAGGATGTGGTTGAGCAGAACGTCGTCGGGGATATGAATGTAGCTAGGGCTCCTTCTTCTCTGATTCTCCTCCTCCTATGGCGGTGCTATATTTGCTTCATGCGGCCACTTCTTCATCGGAAGATCCTTCATCGCCAGCCAGCAGGAGGAAGTCGAAATAAAATTATTTTGAGGGTTTTGGGGGTGTTTGAGTGAAGCAGATTTTGGGGAGCTCGCCGGGGGAGCTCGCACGATCAATCTGGAATGGACGAGGGCATTTTAGCCATTTCGGATTTATAATTTAATTAAATTAGATAATATTAATCTGGTCAAAATTTTGATGTTTGGATTGTAGCCCGATCAGTCCGAAATGATTCTGGACTTGACCTCCAACCAAATGACCCCTCAAAGGTCCCAACAAACCTGATTGCTCTGCCGGACCACAAGCCACGAGCCACCACTGAACGCAGACCTCGATTGAGAGAAATTGTGGGATATATACCCACAACACAATAAATGATAGATACTATCTTTTACCAGCCACCGGCACCCCATGGTTTAGGCACACGCCTTGGAGCCAGATAAATAGACGCTTTCTGACACGGTGAACATCCAAGTGGTATAGTCTTCTATTTTTGCGATCGAGGTCTGACCCATGGATCGGATAAAGAAATATCTTTTTATTATTCGGATCAACGTGATGATGGCAACTAACAAGTCATTTGTGAATCGTGTTACAATGCAAACAAACGCCCTTCAAACTGAAGAAAAACATAAAATTAAAAAAAGAAGAGCCTAGCTGGTCTTTTCTCTGTTTAGGCTTCAGCATCAGCGCTCTTTCGCTGATGATGTTTTCTTGGTCAGTTGTAGACCAATGAGACGCAGACACAAGTACAACACATTGTAATGGAATGCAAGGAGATCTAGTGATCCAACCAACTCTTCTGTTTCATTGTCACTGCTGCTGCTGTCGCCCCGGGTGGCACCTGACTCCAGCCGCTATCACTTTGTGTTGTTCTATCTGCCATACGCACCACAATTAATATATAAACCTCCATCGGTGTAAATATAAATATATATATATATATATATGTGGCAACAAAAGTTATTTTTTATGGGTTGTTGGTTAGCCATCACAGCTTGTAGATGCCTTGCATTGACTGATCATGTATACTCTCGTGTTGGCATCTAGCATCTATATTCACGTGCTTACGTCGGTCTTGCGCTCAGGCCAACACCCTCGCTAGTCTGATTTCGCATCTTCGTCGGCTTGACCCTCGTATCAGCACATTCACACCCTCCCTGACTTTTGGAAGTGGTAGGCGAGCAAATAGTGGAGTCATAAGATTATTCGCATTCATGAGTTTTTGGTGCATAGACTATTTCAAGTGCATGACTCCTTCAAAAAATTTTAAAATATTATATTTTTGTATTTTAAAATTTAAAAATAAATAAATAAAAGTTAAATTTTGGTCAATATATAATAAATAAATAAATAAATTTAGTCGATAAAAATGGTTTTAACCGAAATGTGTTGATTTGTTTGAGTGTCGAAACGGTTTTCGAAATCAAAATTCAAAACCTTTGTTAATACATAAAAGTTGAATATCGAAATGTTAATATTAGAATTTAGAAATAATTATATTTAATATCTTATAATCTTTACTATTTACATATAAGTCATTTTTGATATTTATTTTTAATAAATTTATGCCAAGTCTCAAGGGTTAATATTATTGGCCAATTAAGGTTGGTATATATTCAAAATCTTTAAACACAAATGTAAATTATTTAAAAAATTTATATGAACCAAACTATAATCACATAGGAGGTTATGGACAAAAAAATCTTTTAATAAATTAAATATAATTATTATATTTAAATTTAAAGATTGATTTTAAAAAAAATTTAAATTGCTTAAATTTTTTTTCATATTTTTAATTTAAAATCAATATAAAATCAAAATATAATTAAATTCTGGTTAATACGTAATTAATAATTTTTTAAAAAATATTTTTATTAAAATCAAAACGAAAATAATTTCCATCGAAATAATTAAAATATATTAATTTTATTAAATATCAAAATTGAAACCGAAATCAAAACTTAAACTTTGGTTCATAAACCTGTCGACGAATCGTACTTCACGTCTTTTTTTTTTTCCGCAAGCCGTGTTGAATAGGACCCGTTACTGTTTTGGAGTAACAGTACTCCTGCTCTTTCAATGACTGCTCGCACCTGAAATAGTCAAAAAGACACTCATCCACTTTTGGGTACAAGCTTTAATTTGGTAGGGGAATGCGGGAAAGGTGTTATTTGTTTTTGAAGACATTAGGAGAAGAAATGGCGTCATGCATGCATCTTGTGTGCATGAGTAGAAGACGGAGTTTGCGACTGACGGCCATTGTGACCAACTCGGCCCAGTAGCTGCTCTCGGAGGCGGAGCGGAAGGCAGTGCACACATTTCGAACACGTTTGACTCGGATGCTGGAGCTGCTTCCCATCATCTGGTTCAGGCGCGTCCCCATTTTCCAGTAATCCGTGCACTCTCGGTCCTCGCTGCATGCGCTCAATTTCAATCAAGCGCAGCCTTTTTTTATATATATTCATGTTAAGGAATGGAATATTGACAATTATGACTTATAGCATCCCTCTTAGATTCCGCAGAAGCTTCTCTGCCTTTCGGAAGTAAATGGTGACAACCTCGTACGCAAAGTTTGGGAATGACTCGTCCTGTAGCAGCTGAAGCTGCATGAACTGTTCGTCCAGCACCCCCTGCATGGATTTGCATGTGTATTGAGCATCATCTTTACAATTCTGTAGTTAGAAGAAGAACAGTCTACAATTCAGTAGTTAAAAGAAGAAGAAAAATCTGGTGGAAGAGGACAGCCATTAAGCGGTCATGTCGGCCTCCAAGCGACCCGCACCCAGCCCGAGCATCCACACCGACAGACCGTCTTGCCCGATCGAGATCAACAGCGGCGTTCTCTCTTATTTTTAGTGACAACTAGCCTTTTCTGTGCCTTGATTGGGTAATGCTTACACGATTCCGAGTGGCAATGAAGCTTCAGTGTCCTGTCTGTATTTGCTTGCTATTTATAAGATGCTGGTGCCCTGGTGTAGGGATGGCCATGCCCAATTGCCCGTGCGCACTATTTTGTTGGCGCACGCACGAGTTGGTTTGTTTTTTATGAGTAAGCGTAATGTATGGGTGAACTGCGCGTCTGGCGGCAACGAGCGATAAGATATTGTTAGCCGGTGACGCGGGAGGCGAGATCGACGCCCTTAGTTCAGATACGGGGCATCGATCATAAAGATTTGTGGACGGCGGATACCGTGTCACATCAATTACTGCGTCTCACCCACTTGGGACGTTCTCTCCCGCTCTGGCGCTCTCTCGCGACATGGCAGAGGAGGAGCGGGGGGCGTGCGCGGGGAGACGGGATCGAGGGGAATGCTCGGCATTTACCGCACCAGCCGCAGGGAGGACCTGTGTCACCGTTGTCACCCCGTCGCGTGCGCTTTTTCTCTTTTTTTTTTTTTTTTTTTTTTTTTTTTTTCTCTCTCTGTGACTTTTTTAATAATTCGAATCTCTCTCTCTTTTTTTTTAATAATTTATTTTAAATTATTTTAAACTTTATTATTACTATTAATATTATAAGAAAGAGTAAATATGAAATAAAAAAATTAGACACCGACTCACTTTTAGGGTGAGTTTGGTTTGAAATATTTAAAATAATTCAACTTAGATTAATGGATATTATCTAAAATTTAATTTTTTTATTAAAATTGACATTATAATAATTTAATTAATTATTTATTTATTTTTTAAAAAATTAATAATAATTAAAAATATTTTTTTAATAAAAATAATTAAAATTTTAGTTTGATTGTCTTTTGAACTCGTGGACACCACTTAGTTTGAGAAGTGTAGTTTCACTTTCCTATAATACTTTTTTAGTGAAAAAATTGGGAGCCCCTTCTACTTCCCCTTCACCTCCTTCCAATTAAACATGACTATCTAGGTCTATTACAACTCATGCAAATGGAAAAATAACAATATTTTTGTATATATCTTATAAAAATATAAAATTATACAAAGTTAATTGTATATCTCCTTTTAAATATGAAATTACAAAAAACTTTTTTAGATATTAAAAATTACGTATTTCTTTTAATTTTAGCCATTTGTGTAAAAAACTCTCGTCATACTCGTCATAGTTCAAACCATAAGTTAAATTATAACCCCATATTTGTATTTTGACCAAAATTGAATTGTTTTGACTAAAATAGATCGATTTTAGCTCAAAGTAAAAATAAGATTTTTTGGTAGTCTTTTTTATGCAATAAATGGAGATTGAGCTGCTTGTCGTCCTCATTCTCCTCCTTCAAGAGCAGCAAGAGCATGCAAAAAAAGCTTTTATTCTCTTTTATTTTTCTTCTTATTATTTTTGTTGTTCTACAAAAGGAATTTTTTCTTTTTGTTGATGTTTTTTTTCTCTTACTTGTCATTCTCTTTTTTTATTATTTATTATTGTTGCTTTTGATGCTCTTATTGTTCTCAAAGAAGAAAAAGAAATCATATTTTTCTTCTTGGAGAGGGAAAGAAGAAAAAAATATTGATAAAAAAAAGAAGAGCAAATTGGAGGAGGAGAGGAAGGTAAATAAGAAGAAGAGGAAAATAATAAACCAAAGAAAAAGAAAATAAGGGGGGAAGCAGAATATAAATTATATGTTTTTAAGTACAATAAAAAAAAATATTTTTCAAATATTTACTCTTTTAATAAAAAATTTAACTAGAATGAGTTATTTACGACTTGATATATAACTCAAAAAATTATATGTAAAATTTTAAATTATGAGAAATTAAACGTAATTCGTCAAATTACAAGAAGCTATTTATATATAACCCTCGCTGCTTATACAAATTTTACATACATAACCCTAAGTTAAAAATCATAAATATGCCCTTAAAATTTATAGAAACATTTGCATATATACTCATATAAATTCATTAAATTACCACTCAAAATTTATACAAATTTTTATATATATATCCTTGTAAAATAAGCGAAATGCAAACACACTCTCCGTTAGATATAGATTTATGCATATACACACACCCTTGTAAAACCATGAGATTACTGTCAAACTTTATATGAATTTCTTTTTATCTACCGGTATAGAGCTATAAATTATACATGTACAATAAATCTCTGTAGAGTTTTTACATCTGTATAGTTCTTCATATATACCCCTTAAACTTTTAAATTACATATTAATTCCTAAATTTAAGATTAATTTTATTAAAGTAATATCCTTCAAATTCGTGATCAAATTTGTTATTATTATCATTATACGTCGCCAAATAAAGGAAATACCAAAAATCGAAACTCACAATATCAAAATTAATTCACAAAATAAAATGGGAATGGGAATGTTCCAACTTCCCCGTTTTCAGCTTCGGTGCTTCTTTCTAATTCATTCATCAGTGTTATCAATTTACATATAGGTATATATAAACTGGGGAAGACTAGAGCACCAGTTGTCTGCTCGTCATTCCTTCTCTTTTCCGATCTATCCGGCGAGCAAGGCATGGATCTCTAGCATCTCGTGAGCGCGGGGAGGAGGACACTGAGAGAAGACGAGCGAGATGGCTTCTTCGCCCAGATCCCAGGAGAACTGGGACTCGATACCCCCGGACTCCTGGCCTACGGCGCCGGCAGCAGCATCGTCGTGGCCGACCCCCCCTCCATGCAGCTCGTCTCCTTCCTCCCCATGCCCGCCCCATCCCACGCATCCTCCTCCTTGTCGTCGTCCTCGTCCCCGCTGCTCGTCACCTCCAGCCACGCGCTCGCCCCCTTCGTCATAGCCCTCAGGTGGACCCCCCAGCCTCTCTCCCGCGACCTCTCCGCCCACGAAGACCCCTCCAACTCACATCTTGGCCTCGCCGTCGGCGATCGCCGGGGCCGCGTCGCCATCTGGGACTTCCGATTCCGCCTCGTCCTCTAGTGGCTTGAACTGGACTCCTCTTCCTCGTCCGCTCGCCTCGGCATCCAGGATATCTGCTGGATCCAGTCGCATCTGGGACCCCGCTGCCGCCTGCTGCATCTGGAAGTACGACGCCTCCCCCGAATTCCTCTCCTGCATCCGCCGCGACCCATTCGACTCCAGGCACTTCTGCGTCCTCGGCCTCCGGGAATTCCTGCTCTCTGCCATTGCCCTCGCCTCCGGCGCGCAGGCTGATGTCTCCCTGCAGGAGCACCGGATCCTGGGGGTCCCCGATCCCTTCGACCTCCAAAAGCTCGACCAGAACTCCTCCGCTCCCTCCAACAGTCCCGTCCTTGCCGTCTTTCCGCTCTTTTTCGCCAGGTTCTCCTTCTCCCCTATCTGGAGGCACATCCTGCTGATCACCTTCCCCAAGGAACTCATCGTCTTCGACCTTCAGTACGGTACCTCACTCTTTTCCTCTTCATTGCCTCGTGGGATCAGCAAGTTCATGGATGTCCTGCCCGATCCGAATATGGATCAGCTCTACTGTGCTCATCTTGACGGAAAATTCACCACATGGAAGCGCAAGGAGTAAGTCACACTATTGTGCCATAATGCTGCACAAATATCCAGATATTATGCGAGTTACTAGTATATGCTTGCTTGGTCTACACCATGTGACTCTCGCTTCTCTCTCTCTCTCTCTCTCTCGTGTTACTCTAGAAATCCATCTACTTCTCCACGTCCATATGTATGCCGCCTAGTTACTCATCTAGTTGATTATTTCTTTGTAGAAAGATGTTAATTCTCAACCGTACTTATTAGCTTATGACTGCAGAGGAGAACAGGCGCACATGTTATGTAAAATGGGGGAGCTAATGCCCTCAATTGGTACTGTTATTTCATCTCCTGCTGTTCTTGCTGTTGTTCTTTATCAATTAGAATCTGCTCTTGAAAAGGTTGGCGGTCTTTCTTTGGATGCATTGTCAATGCAACCTGTGCCTACTGCCAGCTGTTCTCTATCTTGCAACTTGGAAATCATTTCCAGTACATATTTGGTCTTGATTTCTGATGATGGGACAATCTGGAGCTGGTTATTAGCTTCTGATAAGACCAGAGATTTTCAGGAAGCTTCATCACGGATGGCTACTGATATGAACAAAGAAGTGATATTAGAGACCAATACTTCACCAACCCATAATTCCATTTCTGAGTCTGTCATTGATGGTGTCACAAATCAGAACATTTGATTGGCAGTTCTATTCGTTTGATTGACTTAAGTTCCTCAGAGTCAAATTTCTCAACCAAGGTTGAAAACAGAATTTCTCTGAACTATGTTCTATCTTCTATTTTAGGAAATGTGCAAGTTTTGACCAGTAGTGCAGATCATATCAAATGGGTTAGACCTCTAACTGGTTATTACACCCAAGATTAATTTAGCAGTCTTTGGTGTTTATGGTAAGAGTTCTCCTCATTGAGGCAATGCTGATGCCCATCAAGTTGTGAAATCTCCAAAAAAACGAAAAGCATCTCATTAACATTAATTTGAATTTTTTATGTTGGTACAATGGCTTGCACCATGTGTTAGGATTTTAGATCAACATTTATCTCCTTGTCTTGTGCAGATGGGCTTGATTGGCCAGCTTCATCTTCTTTCTTCGACAGTGACAACACTAGCTGTACCATCTCCATCATTAATTGCAACCATGGCCCGTAAATTCTTCAATTACAATATCTTTACATCAGTTTCTTATGTTGATATCAATGTTTGAATTTGAGAATATTATATCTATGGCGACAATTGTTTACTGAAATTTGTTTCAATAAATGTTCTATATGTAGGTGGAGGCAACCATCCTGCACCAGCAGCTCCACTGGTTGCTCTTGGAACTCAGAGCGGGACAATCGACATTGTTGATGTCACTGCCAATGCATTTGCTGTGAGCTTTTCTGTTCACAGTAGCATTGTAAGGGGGTTGAGATGGCTTGGGAATTCTCGGCTTGTTTCATTCTCATATAGTCAGGTAGTTGCAGTTTATATATGTACTAGTTAGATTATCTACTGCAGTAAGGCAAGTCATTTGGTTAACAGATCAAAGAACACACCAGCTAATGCTATAAAGTATGCACATACAGCAACTTTTTAACATTTTTTTCAAATGCAATGCTTGTACGGCATAAACTATTTAACATTTTGTCAAATGCTTCAAATGCATTCAGATTCAGTTTTTATCAGTTTTATCCATTTGAACTAATCCTATTAGTTAAAACATCTGGATTAATTTATTGTTTCTGTATATTCTCAATTATCTTCAACATCTCCTCCACAACTATCGTGTAAGTATGATTTTTTTCATGAATTACATTGTGAATTTAGGTAAATGATAAAGCAGGTGGCTGCACAAATAGACTTGTCATAATGTGCCTTAGAAGTGGACTTAATCACCCATTTCGGGTATCACAAAAGCTAGAGCATGCACCTTTAAGGGCTTTGAGAACTTCTTCATCTGGAAGGGTGACCTTGCACCTTCCCATTCCTTTAATTATCTACTGTTTTTTTTTTCTGATCTTTATAAACCATTCTTCTACATTCTCTTTCCAGTTAAAGAAAATAATGCTTATTTTATCATGTCATATAACCAAAATTTTTGAGTTCCTGATGCTTATGATGTGAGCATAAAGGGATCTCTTTCATTTAGATATGGTTATTTGCTAGCTTAATTGGTTTACCTGGGCTACTAGAATTTCATTTTTTGGAGTTCTTAATGAAAGCAACTGTTGTGGTCAAAGAAAGTACAGGCACATATGAAACATCCATAATTGTATCCACTTTCAAAAGTCCACTGATTTTTTTTTTTACTCTGTTATTGGCCCTGTCTGGCATGATTTTGAGAACCTCTACCATTAGAATAGTCGAGATATCTGGAGATGCAAAATCTGTTATGATGCTTGGTTTAGTTACAGAGCCTGATCTAGCAGGA
Organism: Trichopus zeylanicus subsp. travancoricus; assembly: GCA_005019695.1. NCBI lineage: Eukaryota > Viridiplantae > Streptophyta > Magnoliopsida > Dioscoreales > Dioscoreaceae > Trichopus > Trichopus zeylanicus. Next base: position 83,723 of record RXID01016153.1, on the reverse strand, counting down.
TATCTTGTGTCAATGGGTTCCCGTTCCAGAATTTCCTCTGGTGAATCCCTGCCTTGGCCTTGATCAGTATTTGAGGAAGGCATTGACCTTCTCGTATTAAGAATGAAACTGTTCCAATATCACTTTTGAAACATAACCAAATTTTCAGAGTTTCAGTTTACAGAAAAAACTTTTTAAGAGTTGTCCTGTGTATTAGGTTTGGTCACAAACAAGTGAGTTTGCTGGAATAATTATCTGCACTGCTTTTTGCCCAATTCTTTTCTTCCTGCTCTAGCAGTTGGCTAATGATTATTGAAAGCTGAAGAGGATCAAATGTTGCAGGTCATGAGTGGATTTTAAGAAATAGGAATGGCAAAACAATTCCACTATCGTGTTTTGTCATCGGTGTCTAACTCTCTGGACTTTTTTGGTGTAGCAGTTATGGTTCTTCTGCATATGAAAACTTGCTGCATTTTCTGCATTCTTATATTGTAATAAGCTTAGTGACTTGGATCATTTATTTCACATCTCAGTGTTATTTTGTTATTTACTCAATAGTCTTTAGTTATTCTTCCTTGTTATTCCTTAGAACAAAGCAAGTTCCTTGCAGGTACATACTTATTCTGTTTCGTGATGCTCCTGTGGAAGTTTGGGCTATGACAAAGAATCTGATAATGGTACAAACTCTTTACTTTTTATTTTTGTTGTGGTAAAAAATTTAATTTTTCAAGAAGCTTATTATGGGTTGTGGTAAAATTGAATCTTTCAAGCAGTCATTTTGTATATTTGGAATTTTTTGAAGAAGTTCAGCTGCTACTTGAAATGCTCTTCTGTAGCATGCCCTGAGTATGGGGAATAAACTACTTGTGAGATTCTTAAAGACATATAGTTGCAACCTGCTAAACTGCAGAAATAAGGATACCTAAAAGTAGAATAAAAAAACAAGATTTCATTATGTCCTTGTAAGGTTGTTGCCTGCTGGGCACCATTATCTGGTGTCATAAAGCCAATCATCAAATTCTGGGCTATGCATGCTTTAATAATCAATGCATGTTCATTATAGGGTGGCTTCCTCCTGTTTTTGGTGGAGTTCATTGAATAATTGGGTGTTTCTTGTGCTGAAATGTCTGGATGGTACAGAACTTTGAGTGATTTATGTATCCAATTTCTGTATATAAAATATGCGGCTTAGTGATCGTTTTCTCTGTCCATGTTCTATTGGTTTTGTCATGGATGCCCATGAAATATGCATATTACTAATAGGAGCATCTTTTTGAAGATCTTTCTGTGTTGCCTCATTGTTCTTTATTTACTCATGTAGCTTAGATCGTTAGCTCTTCTGTTTACTGTATTGGAATGGACACTGCCATCTGTGCCTTGGCCTACTCAAAATGGATCTTCTCTCCAGTCATCAATAACCTCAAAAGACAGGCTACCTATGGAAACGGGTGGGAGTACATCCACAGATTCAAGTGAGAAATATTTCTGTTTGAAAGATATTTCTGTATCAAAAGCATACTTTCTGTTCAAATTCTTCTGAACTTCTGGTTGTTTCTCTTATTTTGCATCACATGAAAAGAAAACCAATGATTCTTTGCAGAAACAACAGCCTCGGAAGGTTCTGGTGAAGATACTTCTGAAAGTTTTGCATTTGCACTGGTAAACGGTGCTCTTGGTGTATTTGAAGTTCATGGATGAAGAATACAGGATTTTAGGTGAATATCATCTCAACTGATGGCAAGTTCTCTTGAAACTAGTGCTCATGGTTTACAATGCATGAACAGAGTTTATGGACAAAGACCATACAGAATTTTCTTCTATATTTCGCCCATTAGGTCTAGCATGGATCTACATGCACTTTTGTATTCAAGGGTTTGGTTTTTTTTCTGAAGCTTAGTTCAAAGAACTTTCAAAGTTCATGACTACTTTCTTCTTACAAAGGCACTACTTATTTTCTTGTCTTGCTGGAGGGCAGGTAGATGCAACTGGGTTGGAAATAGTGACTGGTTACGGATATGTTAATTTGTGTATGACTTCAAAGGGCATAACTATTCTCCGATTTGTTCTGTTTGCCAATTGTTGCTTTAATTTGAGAGTTGCTTCTGTTATTAAAAAGTGAATAATCATAGTGTTAGTGCTCATTCAAGCTTTTACAAATGTTAAAAAATTACTCACTAACAAGTCAATTATTTTCTTTTGTATTACCTATTGCAATGCCATTACTTTATAACACTTCGCGAGTATGATGATCTTGGTCTAGTTGTAATTGAGACAAAGGGAATATTCTTACATTAATAAAATGAATTGTATTATTTGGGCTTGAAGCCTCTTGTTCTACTTGTTTTGAGCATAATATTGAAGCAGTGGTAAAATCTCCTCACATATTTACTTCAACCATCTTGTATTCATACTGTTCAGTGGTGCCATAATTTTGTGGGTTTGTGTAGGGCTGAAACAGTATGATAGGTTAAATAGAGCCTATGGTATTTTACAACCCTTGGCATTTTATTGGAAGGTTTTTATTTCTGACTAAAATTTGAAATTAATAATGATGAGGATCTATCCTTCTATTTCCCTCTCTTTGACAATTACCCTATATATTTCACATGCTATTAGAAACAATTAGCATATTAGAATTAATATTACAAGGTTTTATGTGAAAAGTTATTCCAGAGGAGATCCTACCACACAAATTTAAACCAGATCTTTAAACTTGACATATATGCTTTGTTGCTTGCATTGGTGGGCAAGTATATAAGCCGTCATCTTTATGCCAAACAACTCATTAACTTTTGAATGTCGTTTCTCCGGTGTTTTAGTATAATAATGTATTTCCTTTAAATTTTGAGCAGACTTGAATATGCCTTTCGTTCATATGTGGCCCAATGATTTTGTTTGTGTTCATTGTTTTTGTCAAATGCGTCTGCTTTTGCAATTAAAATGCTCATCGTGCTTTTCTGTTTCTTCTCAGACTGAAATGACCTTCTTCTTTTGTTTCTTCAGATGGATTGGTTACTGCTATGGCATATCGCCTCTCTCATGTAGTATGTATCATGTGTTATATGAATCTCTTTGTTGGATGTTTCATCTTTTATTAGAGCAGCTGGTTTATAGGTTATATAATTATTTCATTTCTTCAGGTTATGGGGGACAGATTAGGTAACATACGATGGTGGAATGTAACAACAGGACTTTCTTCATCATTTAATACTCACAGAGAAGGAATTAGGAGTATAAAATTCTCCCGTTGTTTTTGGAGATTGCAGCAGAGGATGTATCGCTGAGCTTTTTTATGATAATACATTCTCTATATTTGATCTTGTAAGTCAAAAAAGGATACATCACATGTCAGTCCCATGATTTTGCTTTTGACTGTTTTCCTATTTGCATATAATTGAATTGATTATTTTATGAGTATGTAAACAATAGAATTGGCGATCTGATATTTAATTGGCAATGTAGTTGTTAGACGAGCCCCATGCTTTATCATTGCTTTCTATACTTGTGTTGATTCTTGATCCATTTTTCTTTTGTTTCTTTTTTCTTTCTAGTTGTGACTTTCAGAGTGGTACATAAAGTGCTGCTATCCTGCTCAAGGACTTGTACTCAACTGAGTCAGGTTTTGTAGCGTTTCTCAATTGCTATGAATCAATTTGCAATCTGGAACCTCTTAGCCTTTTCCTTTCCATTGTGCTGTTGCTTAGGATGGCTAATATTTTTTTCTTTTCTGGGAAGACTTTAAGATAGTTAGAAGTTGTTCCCAAACAATGAGGTTTCCAATGACTCGGACTTCCGCTTCTAAGAATGACTTTGCTGTAGGTTTTCAGCAATCTGAAGCTTTTAATCCTTGCTCATGCTAAATGTTACACTAGTGATACTTTCCACTTAAACAACTCAAATATACTGTGCAAACAAATTTCATGCTAAAATGCTGGGAGGTGGACTTTTCACCTCTTTATTTCCAATGTTCTGACTGGAAGCTTTGATAAACTTGATGAATGGAATGGCCTGTAGTGAAGAGCTTAATCCTTCAGCATCTTTTACAGCAGTGTTAATGTCCTTAAAATTTTAAATTTCATAATAAATGATTCTGCTGTTGAACAATATGTTAGAACGATTTTGACCTAATATGTAGGCATGAAATTGAAATGCTATATGCAACAAAAGTAATATATGCTCTGAATGAAATGCATTTATTATGTGTATGCTCCACTATGAATTAATATATCTATGGGGAGTCTGCCTAAAAATGACTTTATTGACCTGATACAATCTAGTATGCATTCTTAGTGAATGTTTGCTGCCTGTATGTTCTGTTACATCAGTCGTTCATCTGACTACAAGCTTATGGCAAGTACTAAGTTATGTTTTACTTCAGGTCATGCTTGATTTCATTAGTTTTTAATTATTGAAATGAAATATAAAAATGAGAAAACATGCAGGATACACCATATCCATTAGTCAATGCCCTTCTACAACCAGTCTCCTGGAACTCTTGTTTTAGAACTTGATTGGTTACTGATGCGAACAAGTAGAGATGAACCTCTTGTCTTATGTATTGCTAGAGCTGACAATAGTTTTCGTCTTATCGAGGTCAACATGTAAGTCATCTCCTGTCACTTGAGTCACAATATTGATTCTCATCTCCCTCAGTTTCTGGTGTCACTGGATTTAAATTATTGTTGGTCGTTTAGACTTTATTCATGATTCTTGGAAGCAATTGTCATTCATCCTTATACAGTATTTTGTACTTGCTCACATGCCTGTGGTTTCTAATCTGTTTATGTAACTGATGAATGTATTTATAATGTTAATCATGATCATTACTATCAAGTGTAAATCACGGTTACTCTAGGCTCACTAGATAAAACATTTTCCTCCAATTGTTACAGCAGACATGCACTCCTTTTAAGTGCACAATTATGCCACAGCACATGTTAAACAACAAGTCTTCTGTGAGCTCTCAACACCTGTCAATTTCATGATTTATTCTCCCACAGAGAGTGCACTTCATGTTTGATCTGTCTTTTCCATGGCCTCCACAACCACCTCTCATTCCTCTTCCAGCTTCTTCTCAACCTAAGGAACCTTGTCCTCAACCGAAAGAACCCTAGCACCTCTAGAATACTAGTTGAACCATCTCTTGAGGTTTGATTGTTTGGACCACCTAGAGAGACTCTCTGCAGCCTGAAATAGACTGAGTTCATTGAGGGCATCTCTCTACTGCCAAAGGAATTGACTCTTTGCGAAGCCATACCCACAATCCAGCCCTGACAAAAAGACAGCTATTCTGAATTCTTCTCTCTGTGATTCATGCTTCTCGATATCATTGGTAAGAGGTTGACAAACATTGAGTTCATCCCACAGTCCTTTTAACTGACCAAAATACTCACTCAATGGTATTCCTGATTGTTTAATTTTAATCATAGTTTCAAACAATTCATATACATGACCTAAAAGAGACCATAATTCTTTTGAGTAAAACTGTTTCACTTCAGTCCATATTTCTTTTGAAGCATTGCCAAACATAAAATTGCTTCTGACAGAGGGTTTCATACTGTTCCTTAAAAGAGACTAAACATGAGAATTTATGTCATACGACTCTGTAGGGTTGGCTGGTGGTTCTTTTTCAATACATCAGTGTTGGCCTTGGGCTATAAGGTAAGTTTCCGCTGCTTTTTCCCATTGGAGATAATTTGTCTCCAGAAAGCTTTATGGTTGTTATCTGAGATCTCATATGCTCAAACCAAGTTGATCCCAGCGTTGGGCTCCATCACTGAGATTGTTTCTGCAAGCTTTTAGGGTTTTGGGCAGGCCACATACATCAACAAACAGAACCGAGAGGGTCTGATGCCATGTCACAATGGTAACTAGGTTTGGAGATGAGACAACGAGAGTTTCATTGGTAGATCTTCAGGAAGAAGAAAAAAATACAGAAACCTGTAAACCCTAGACTCTAAAAGCCTAATATATAGTCTTCTGTCATAACTACAAGTCCCACAGGTCCTTAATGGGCCTGAGTGAGATGTCCAGAAATACTAACATATATTTCCTAATTCCTAAAGACCCGTGACTTTTTTACTAGAGTTTTAGCCTAATTAGGACACTGCTAAACATAGAAGCAGTGAGGCAGTAAATACATAGACGAAGACGAATAAATAAACAGAAAACAGAAGACTTAGTCTTCGACATGTGCCATGAATGTTCACACTTGATTGCCCCACTGTATTTTGGAATGCATTTGATAAAAATACAAAAGAGGAGACAAATGCAATTGTGTGACATTATGATATGAAGGTCCTGTTGATACGATGCTACTATGAGTAGAATGTACAACTGCTTGTATGGATCAAAATGTTTCTACAGGGAAATTCCTACTATATCTTATGTATTGTTCAGTATATTACATCCTAAGAAGCAAGACACATCAATATATAAGCATAAGACGTTGATTGTATTTCGACCGTTAAATTGAATTGCTAGAAATATTGAAAAGGCTACAATTTCAGAGAAAAGGAAGATGTGATCTACAAAAAGCTACCAGCCTACCACAGCCTTCTTAAAGACACCAGACAGAGTTTTGAATGTAGATTCTGGGAAATAGGAAGGGTGTAAAAGATGACATTTTCTTTTTTTTAATAAGTGATTTAAGTATTTTTCTTGACTGTTCAATGAAATTTAATATTTTTTGTTCAAGTATCAATTTTTTGATGGCTCATCTGATAGAACTAACACTTCCATGTGGACCTATAGCTGCTCTCTGGCAATTAAACATTTGTCTCTATGGGAATCAATACTTTTTTAACTCACTCTAGATGCCTAATTGTGTTAGCTTTTTGCACTGCAAGCAAAAGGACATAGCTAATTTTGTATTAAGCAGTCTAAGTTGCAGACTGATTTTCATTATTCCTCTGAAATGGCTTGGTTGCTCAATAATAAGTGAAAATGCCATTTTGGTTACTTGTTCACTGTTTTGTAGTCTTCCAGTTCATTGTTTTGTAATCTTCCATGGATATCTTGTGTTTATATCCCACTTCAAGCTAGGGATTTGATTAATGTCTACCAAAGCAGAGGTTTTTGGCGAACAAATACAACATCAAACATTTTCTCTTTCTGGTGTGCAGTAATGATCCTAAGACTGGTTCAGTTATCAAAGCAAGGTCTTTTAGGGAGAGATTCCGGTCAATGCCTTTATGCCTACCAATATTGTTTCCTTCTGCACATGCTTTGGTAAGGCTTATCTGTTCCTGCCAAATCATGTATTGCTGTTGATATAAATTTCACTGGCTGAACCAATATATCGTGTAGTTTGCATTTCACAGAAGTAGGTTGTACTTGTAGATTGTTTTGTTTATTCTTTCTTATGCTCGTAGCCTCTGCATTTTTGCTAGGTGGAGATTTGCAAGTACACAAGTGTTTCAACTAGAAATAAAGCTTATATATCCGAAAGAGGAGAATACAAGATCCAAGTTTTCTAACTTACTTTGGTCTTAACATGCAGGCATTATGGATGATATTGCAGTTAGGTGTGAGACCATCATGGTTCTGTTCATGTAATGCAACAATTGACAGATTTCCTTCTGATGTCCCTGAAAATGGTCCAGCATCTGTTGGAGACCTTCGCAGTTACATGATCAAAGCAGCACATCCAAATGTCGGTGACTCTGTGGTGCCTGAATTACTTCTAAAGGTTTTAGAACCATATAGAAAAGAAGGTATTCATCCTTTCTGTTTGATACATTCTCCTCTATTTTCAACTTAACCTTGGTTGATGCACATGCTTATGCTACTTGCGAAGGTTGCATCTTTGATGACAAAAGGGCTAGACTATATGCTTCTCTGGTCAATACAAGTTTTTCAGCAAGGCTTGCTTTTTCTGCTGCTTTATTTGGTGACAGTGTATCTGTACCAACTACACAATCGTTGATAAAAAAACTCAGTATCTGGCAAAAGGAAGTCTGATTTAAAGGTGATTCATCACAAGAGATATGGTGCTACTAATTGTTTTTACAGATTTAATCTGAAATTTGTTACAATTTTTCGGTTATTATGATTTCCATTGATCTTGGCAATCTCTCAGTCCAATTATTCCACATTTATTCACTGTTAAAGAGATCCAAATAGATTGTTAGGTACAATTGCAGATGTTATTTTGAAATGGGAGCAAGTCTTTTTCTTTCTGAAGGACAATTTCTATTGTACTACTGTATAGTAGTTCTTATATTGTTTTGTCTCACTTGGCTATTGCTACGTGGTTAACAGAATAATGGGCAACTACAGTTGATGGTGTTTGCTCCAGAGGATCTGTGGGCCACTGCAACTGAGCAGGTCCCTAGGCATGAAAAATTTGATGGGGAAGAGGTAGCTCAAAAGCAATGTTCATGAGTGAGCAACATCCTAACATACTGTTTCTAGAGCTTGTTATTAAACACAATGTTTGATGGATACGTGAAGTACACATCATGCAGATAGAGTATCAGAATTATTCCCAGTGCCACTTTAGAGTTTCTTGGAATCATGTCAGAGTTTAACTCCAGATGAAGCTTAATGGGGACCAGTTTCCGTAGGTCTATAGCAAACTTTGCTTGGAAAACTAATTAACACATCCAGGCCTTCTTATCATCTATATTGATTTTTTCTTTTTCTATTTTTGTTGTTGATGTACCTAAAGTAGATAGGAAATCAATTGCATGGTAGTTCCGTGATTTGAATCTATTGGTTCTAAACACCAAGATTCTTATCTTTTGCTCATTACTTGCTGGTGCTTATAATTACCTTTCCCAAATATGTCTGTTCGCTTCATTTATATATTGTTTGAATTTCCCAAAGTCATGTTTTACATATTCCCCCTTTTAGTTTGCATATTTGCGGATGACCTCCTATAAGTTTCATATTTACATATGGGGTATATGTAATTTTCTCCTTTTTACATTGGTGACATAGCATTCTTAATTCTTTCTTGTAAAAGATCAGAGATTCTTGATGTTGCTTTCCATGAGAACATATTTCTGTTCTTTGAATTCTGATTTTCATTGCCATCAATTGAGGGTAGCTTGTGTAATTTTTTATTTGATGCCTCAAATACCTTTTGCTTGTTCTCTAACAAGGTTTATTTTTAGTGTTAACTTTTCTCTTTAAACTGTAGTTTAGGTTTTGATTGTTTCAGCCATTTCATTCTTGCTCTCTTTAAGATAGAAAAAACTGCTGAACCCGATAAACTGTATAGGAATGTAAGGGAGAATGTGGTAACTAATTTGAATAGATTCATGCATAATTACCCTTTAGCTAGGTTATCTCATCCAATATAGTAGGTAACTACCTTATTGAGGCCTTTTTCCTGTTTTGACATCACCTATTTGAGGCATAACTGACCCTAATAATAATGAACAAATCTTTATCGTCATATTATGATGGTGCATTGTCTAATTGAGTGAGATACCAAATTTGATTTGTGTCTGCCAATTAGCACTTAGTTAATGAATGTTGAATGGAGGCAAAGTTGTCTCTAGCTATGTAAGCAATAATTAGTTAAGTAGTAATTTGTTTTTGAATAGCAGAATCAAGGCTTTAGTTTTTAATTTTCTTGGTGATGATTTCATCCAATTGGCTGGCGTCCTTATAATTTTGAGTTTGTTCATATTTAAATAACAATAATTTCAAAAAGAAATATTACAAATTTCATCCAAAGCAGCTGCCCCTCCACTCCTGCTAGGCCTTCGAAGCCCTTAACAATAACCCAACCATCAATAAAATTGCTCTCAAAGGTTTGAGTTGCAGAAACTACTACTCGCATGGAGTTGCTCCTTCCTAACCTATTTCATTAAAATCATTGTGGACTTGGCTTCTCTTTATGTCTGACTTTATATGCTTTGCTCATTAAAAAGTATGTGCTATTATCAGTGACCTGTCTCTGATGTTGTGCTTTGATATTTTCCTCTAGGCTGATCTCAATTGGGAACCTTGAATCTGCTGTCTCTCTTCTACTATCTACCCCTCCAGAGGGATCTAACTTCTATCCTAATGCCCTGCAGGCAGTTGTACTTTCCTCTGCTGTATCAAGATCATTGTATGAGCTTGCAGTAAAGGTTGGTGCAGATACAAAAGCTAATTTAGAATCTTACTCCTTATGCTTCTCATTATAGTTTAGTGGGTCAACTCTATCTAGTTGGCTTCTGCTTTGTGAATCCAGGAAAATTGAAAAAAGTTTCTATTTGTAGTAATGCAATGTTTTATAAATATTTTCATTCCCCATTTTCGACAATATATAGGTTTTGTTAAACCAGTTTCTGATTTACTTGTACTAAATAAACAGGTTGTTGCTGCAAATATGGTTAGGATTGACAAAACTCTTTCGGGGATCCATCTCCTTTGCACTGTTGGGAAGTATATCAGGAAGCTTGCTCTCAGGTTGAATCTACTCTGAAAATTTGAAAGTACGATACAAATTTGTTTTGATTTTCTGGTATTGATGCTTTTGCCTTTCAAGTTCACATTATGGATACATTATGTCTTACTTCAGAACTTTGTAAATAGATTCTTTTTTAGCAACCTGGTATTACTAATTCCATTGATGGAAAAAACAATCAACAAAAGTTTCATTATATTATTTGCCAGCAACAGCTAGTACTATAGCAAAAGTTTCAATATAATTACCCAGCAACAGCTACTTCATAATGTCTTGTTATCAAACAAGATTTCCTGCCTGTTGGATTATATGGATCAATACCGTTGGAAGCTGACCAAGTCCTTTTTTTGTGGTGAATGAGTTTCATTGCTTTTATTATTATTATTTTTGTGCACTCTAGAAAGCCATTTGCAGGAAGAACTTACATGAATATGGGACATGTGACTTGCAATTTTAATTTTAATTGCAGTTTTGTTCTTTTTCTGTTCATTCCTGAGGGAACTGAGGAAATTGTCCTCTATTGTTGGTTATAATATGTTTTATGATTTTGACATTTCTTCCTGCTCTGACTCATGCTTATATTTTAAACAATACATTTTCTTAAATTAGTTTGGGCGATTATTTTCAATGTTTTTTTCTTACTTTACGGAACTGCATCTTTTTAAGGATCAACATATGCAAAAAAAAGAAAAAAAAAAATATTCTAGTGCCTTGATCCTTGGAAGTCTCTTGTGCCCCGTATTTTCGCCAATGCTTGCCTTATAACTTCACTCATTTAAGCACTGGTCATTGCATGTCTTTCACAATAAAATGTTTGAAATTGTTAACTTCTCCATTCAAAGCAAGAATTTTCTTAAATATAATTTGATTTTGGGGAGGTAATTATCTAGAACTTAGGTTGGAAAACAGAGTCAGATCCTTCTCAGATTTTATATTTATTAGTTTTTAGATCTTAGGTAATCTGATTGTGAAGAGCTTTTGTTTTTCTCACAATTAGGATACCAGACTTAAATTTTGAGCTTCTGAAAGGTAAAAATGATTCATGTATTGGTTTATTTCAGGCAAGAACTTCGTTATTTTTACTGATATAGCTCAAATTGAGTCGATGAAGTTTGTGGATGATACAGCTGCAAGATGCTGGTTGCTGGACTGATGCTGCAACTTTGGCTGCTACTCATTTACATGGATCAGATTATGCAAGGTGAGTTGCCTAGTGGCCTTAGAAGGTAGTTGTGTGTTACCATGCTCCTTCACATGACTTCCTATCTTGTGAGACAACAGGAACAAATGCATGTTTTATTTGGAGTTTTAGGATGGAAAAAATTAATTAGAGGCCATATGGTACTATAAGGTTTTTGTATCAAATTCTCTCCATGGTTTTTTGCCCCTCATTCAATGATCATTTTCCTAGAAACAATGTGCTTTTCTTTATTACTCAAGGTTCTGCTGATTTTCTATTCCTTTATTTATTATTTTTTTTTTTTTGGTTTTTGGTTGTTTGTTGGTGGTGGGTGTGGGTTGGGGTGGGGAACGGATTTAGAAAGCAGTTGGTGGAACCAGGTGGTTAGGGGACTGCATAGTAAAATATATGTAATATATAAAAATATTAAAAATACATGGAAAAAATGAAATAGTGTTTTCAATAAATGTATGTGTGTGTGTATTTATATATTCTAACATGTTCTATCCAAAATAAATTTTATACACTAATTACTAGTGAAATTCTGCATTCCAAAACAATTCTGAATTCAGCACTCCAGAATTCTGAGTTCACAAATTCCTGAAGTCAGAAATTCTGAATGCTTGCATACTGCTGTTAAACAAGTTAACTGAGCAATCACAACACTAGGAAAAGTTGAATAGCTCTAGCAAATGAACAACTAAAGGTTGAAAAGTTACACGGTACCAACTCTAAGAAGTGAGAACTCAAAGAAGTTGAACTAAGTGAACAAAAGCAAGAAAAAAAAAAATCCTGTTTGGACTAGAGGAGGAAGACAATGGAGATTCAATCTCTCTCAAAGAGCCGTTGAGGACACAGTTGCCATCGAGAAAACCTAAAATCGCGATTTCATTCTGTGATTTTATGTATAAGTTAATCAGATCCGACCTGATAAACAATATCAGGTTGTATCCTAGTTAATTTTGTCATCCAAAGGTTTAGACTGCATAACCTGCCCCGCTTATAGATAAGCAGCGCGGTTTGATGCCACATTGTATCAAGGCAAGAAGCCAAATGAAAGTTAGTAATTGATACATTGAATAGTATACATACCTAAACGGAGATACATACATGTGCATGCTTGCATGTGTATGTATATATATATATATATCTGTGTGTGAATAAGCTATGTAGAATCCATAACTAACCATGAGAATTTGGAAGGCTCCACACCAGTGTCCATGTCCACAAGTTTATTGGCAAGGAAAATAATTGGCTAGTAAAGATTCATGAGTATGATGCAGTTATTGCAGGGTGCACAAAGAAATCATTAGGCATTTTCTCATTTAAGCAATGTTTTTGAATGTTGCAGAAACAAATGACACAGACTGATTTGTATGGTTGTCTCATCTGTATTTAATATTGGGTGACAAATCTGAAATTGTTCCTTCTATGGAACTACATGTAGCAGTATTTGTTTTCTCATAGTTGATTTGGCAGGGTGTTGCAAAGATGGGCGGACTATGTCCTTCAAAATGAACACAATATCTGGAGGTACCATGAACTTCTACAATGCAATTGTATAATAAGCAGTTTGCTGGTTTGCTGTTTTAAATGGATCACTTAGATCATGTCAACTTTGGAGGGCCCTTATTTTATATGTTGCTGCTGGAGCGTTGCCTGAGGCACTGGCTGCACTTCGGGATGCTCAGCAGCCTGACACAGCTGCCATATTCCTGCTAGCTTGATATGAAATACATCTGCTGATAGCCTCCAAATACCAAGATTCAAATGAACAACCGTGGCCTCAGATTGGCGAGAGACAAAAGTTTTTCTTGCCTGGCAGAAGTCTGGGGGATGAAGATCTGACTGCAGCAAGCGAGTACTATGGGCAGTACCAACGAAAACTAGTGCATCTGTGCATGGATTCAATACCACATTTGGACTAACCAGAACAGCAAGAATGTCAGATGCCCAATATATAAACAAATGCCACCACCTGGCCATGATTAAGAGGTTAGACTTCATATCGCTGGTTTCTATTGTCTATATGGTTGGAGCAATCTGGAAGCAGCTCCTAGTATAATGGATATAGGAAACGCTACTGAATTGGGTTTATACATATGTGCCTTGGCAGCTCTTGAGAGAATACATGATGCCTTTGAACAGATGGCATCGACTAGGTTTGTTGTTCTTCTTCTTCTTCTTTTTTTCCTCGGTGTTTGCAACACTTTCACTGCTTTCTTTAATGACAAGCAGTTGATAAACCCTATGCACCAGTTGTTTGCAGGGTTGATTCATCTGGTGATCAATCTATCCCTTTTTATCATGCCGTGTTATTTAGTATATGACAATGTATTTATCCACATGATGATCGTTGAGAGTTTTACTTTTGAGAGGGTGATGATCATCGAGAACTGTTGTAAGTAATCCATGAAAGAGAGGAATTCACGATGTTTCGGAGTACATTAACATCGATTTGTCCTCATGTACTCTGAATCGCTGAACTGTTAGTGTGTGTGACCAAAGTTGAAAGGAACAAATCATCTCATCCTCTACTGCAAGTGAGGGAAATGCGCTCTTTCATGGCCAAGGTGTAAGTTGATTTTAACATTTATTGCAATTGATCTATTTTTCATATCTAAAATTATATATATTTTTTTTTTTATCTACTCATTAATTTTTTCACATTCTTATAAAATTTTAATACCTATAAATTAACTTTTTTTAATTTAAAATATATTTTATTGATTGAATATTTTTTAAAAAATTATTTTATTTTTTCTTAACTTATCAAATATTATAAATATGCAACCTTAACATTATTTATATTTTAAACTACAAAATCTTTTTTCTCTACTCATTAATTTTTTTACATATTTTTCTAAATCTTAATACTTATGGATTATCAAAATATAATTTAAAATATATTTTATTGATTGAATAAATATTTTAAAAATTAATTTTTAACATAAATATTTTTTAAATATTTATATATATTTTAACCACCAAAATATATTTTATTAATTTATTTATTAAATATTTATATTTTAAAAAATATATATATATAAAATAAAATAAAATAAAATAAGAGTACTTTTATGTATTTAAAAATAATTCATATTTATTCTCAATTCAAACACCGAAATTTACGAAAATAATAAAATTAATAATTTCTTAATTTTATTTCAAAATATATTTAAATACTGAAATTATCAATCCCATCAATTTCTTTAACTCTCCGGAATTGATAGAATTGATAATCCCTTTAATTTTAAATTAGAATGGATCCAAATGACCCCTAAATGAAATCATAGACTAAGCCGGGCAGCATAAAATAAGCCTCGAGCACTCCATCTGCAGCAAGAAATCCGCCCGTCAAACTGAAAGTTTTCCAGCAAAAGAGAACATGTTTTGTAGATAATATATACATAGCGGATAAACAACTGGAGTCCACATCACTGTGATGGGAGCCTCAATCCCCATGCTGCACAGATAAACATGAATCTAATTATCCTGTTCTGCTGCTCAAGATTAACATCATCTAGGGCATGCGTCATGATCCTTCACAGCCAACAGCAGCGTAATCTGAAACTGCATTCCTGCACCTAATACAAATCATAAAGCAAGTTAATGGAAGAAACGACGGCGAGAACGGGCAGATCCAATCTCCTCGTACTCTAATTTCGTGATGCACATGGATTCAAAATCAGGGCTAGATGCTAGCAATGATCCGCCTCTCCACACACCTAAAATGGGACTGCGCAATAACAGTCTTACATAAATAGCCAATAAAAACTCCAAAAAAGGGCCAAAAGAGTGTTGGAGGGTATGCCTTACTCTTCTTGAGTGGTTATCTTCACTCGATAATCATCGCAAACGAGAGGCCGAAGCTCCTTTTCTCTGTAGGCACAAAAAAAGACAATAATGATAATCAGCACGCCTTCTAATTAACAAGAGAACCATTAACTTATAACAAGGATCTTACAGCCTTTCTGCAAATTGAGGAAACAATGTACTCCCACCAGTCAAAATAATGCTGCGAACAGAGAAGAACATTAATAGCAACACTAAATTTAATCAAGTACAAATTTAAACACAGGCATTTGAACAACACATTATGTTATTCTACTACAAACTCAACAGTAGGAAAACCAAGCACCAATTTTAAGTGTCAAGTATCACCTCTCAAAAAGTACAGGGTGAAGATGAGGATGGCATGATTGAACAGCACGAACAATGCATTCAGCTAACCCAGCTTGGTTTATACCTATTAGACAATGTTAAGTATATGAAGCTTGCAAAGAAAACAAATTAGTTACAGTTAATGATGAAATGCCTAGCTATGTGGCTTATAATGAAAATAAGCTGCAAGTTGAAAAGGGCATGGGATCGTGGATGAGATAACTACAGCTTTCAAAATGATTATAAACTGCCTCAATCTATTTTTGGTGGCTAAGTCATAAAATTGAGGTCCAAGCAAAAAATGCACCAGAGACCCAACTTACTAGGATAAGCTGCATGAAGGATGTAGGGAATGGGAACTAGTGACATGGGATAAATTAAGTTTGATAGCATTGGTGTGGGCAACAATAATCTCACACAATTCAGATAGATGGTAAGGCTTGGGGGCTGCAGTTCACAACCAGTTTGAATCTCTCCACAATAACCTTAAAGTGCAACCTAGTGTGCTTTTAAAAACAGACGGCTGCATAGATCACTATGTCACAAGCTAAGAATAAATTTTACCGGAAAAAATTCTGAATTGGATCAATGCAACACAGACCTAGATCAGCAGGATGAAAAATCATCTCGGGCACAAGGAAGCGCTCATTTGTGAGGTTGAACTCCTGCATAAGAGAAGAACATTTTTTTGTTAAGGAATATCAAATGAATCCTATCTATCTTCCAAAAGGTAGTTTTATTATAGGTGACACATTTTGTATTATATCGATTCGCTTCCTATCCTCGGTCTTTCTTGAATCCTCCTGCTGATCGACTGCTCCCTTTCCCTCTGAGTGAGGGTTTGAGCCTCCCTTTGGCAGGGAGAGAAACTTGCGAGCCTCCTCGATGTCTTTCACATAGCCTTTAGTATGCGTAACACCATCTGGCAGAACATAAGTGCACCTGAATGGGTTGTCTTTGCCTGGTCTCCTGGGAAACAGTGGGACAAAGGGAAATCACTTGGATTAGGCAAAGTTTTAGTTGGCATTTTCGTGTCTGCTGATAAAAAACAATTCTTTATAACTAGAGAAATCGTTGCAACATATTATTTATGCAATGTATGGACAGAAAGAAGAAAAATCAACCATCAGGCGACGAAAGGAATGATGAGGAGCTGAAGAAAAGGCGAAATCGTGTTTGAATATGCGCCGACAAGATGCTTCCTTGCTTGGTTGTGGAAATCAGCAAGAGGACGACTGAAACAAGAGAGGAAGAAAAAGAAAAGAAATACCTTGCGAGTTGGAGGTCTCGGGGAACATTGAGGGAGACGAAGCAGAGCTGCTCCTTGGCATGGTCGATGATGAGGGTCTGGTCCATGAGGTTGACGGAGCGGTAGGAGACGAGCTCCTTGAGATAGTTGGTGAGGGCCTTGCCGCCGAGGTCGAGGCGGCGGACGGCGTAGTTGAGAGTGAAGTTGTGGAGGACGGGGGCGACGTGGGCGAAGGAAAAGCCACAGTCAACGACGAGGCTGCAGCGGGAGGACTGGGCGGAAGAGGCGGGGCGGCTGGCTTCGTAAAGGTGGACAAGGGAGGGGGAATCGGCGACGCAGAGGGACTGAAAGCCGAAGTCCTCGAAGACGAGCTCGTCGGTGGCGCGCTGGACGGAGGGGGGGTTGAAGAGGGGCTCGACAAGGAGGAGGGAGGAGCGGGAAGGGTCGGCGCGGAGGAGGGACCTCAGCACGCGGTCCCAGACCTCCCGCTCCAGCTCCGGATTGACCAGGTACCCGCGCTCCACCGGGCGGCGGAGGGAAGTTATCGATGTCACGTCGGCGTCGGGAGCCTGCAGTTGGTCGGCCACAACCCACTTATTAGAGGACTTGGACGACGACAAAGACGAGCGACCCACGCAGTTAGGCACGACAGCGATGGGATCTCTCTCGCCGCCGAAGCCGGCCTTGCAGAGCCCGCCGCCGTTGTCCAACACAACCACGCTCGACATCTCTCGCTCACTCTCGACTCTCGATTATACCCTGATTTCCTCTCCTCCGCGGCTCCGCCCGCCGCAGCTCATTGTTTTCCATCTTTTCTCTTTTAGATAAGCCAAAACCGAAATTTCAAGGATTTTCGGGTTCGGTTCGAGTTAATTAAACCGGCTCCCAGGCTCAAATTTGTCCATGCTCCTGAGATGGTATTGGCATTGGCTAAACAATGGTCATCATCCAACGGTTGAATTAAACCGATCCGATCGGTAAAATATAACCGAAATAAAGAATTAGATTCGGTTGATCAGTCAAATTGGCCCGATTTTTCAAATTGACTGAACTAACCAAATTATACATATAAATCAGACCCGGCCGATTGACGGTCTGACCCCTCCTCCCTCTGTGCATCGACGCCCACGGTGACTCTAGCGGCGCCGTCTACGCACCAGTCTCATGCCTCGCCAGCTCTTTGTCTTCCGCTTGAACCTGAACTATTAGATCTGTGATCTGTCCGTCTGCTTCACCTCTTGTTCCACCGGTGGTAGATATAGTTACTTCATCGATTCTTAGAATTCAAATAAATAAATAAATAAACAAAATAAAAAAATCATTTGTAATATATTTTGAACATGTTCGTGGACTAATTCGTGCGTCCATTTAATTTATTTTTGCATTCAACTCAAACCCCTGCAACTCTACCTGCAGCTAATTCAGCCAGACGAACTCAAGCAGTCCAACCGACTGATTTTACTTATATATAGCAATTGGACAAACCAAAGGCGCCAAAGCAGCTAAAACTCTAATTGCAAGTGACAAAACTTTCGGACGCAAATGGACCCTCGTCTGTCTGAGAGTCGGATATGTCCGGGTAGATCATCCAATTGATGTAATTTTTAATCTCGTATTCGTTGGCTTCTGCCTGTAGGTAGCCAGGACACGATTAGTTTCGGTCCTAGAAAACCAAACTAAATTCACTGCTATTATCTTCGTGCATAAAAGCATACCAAGTCCCGATCAGATCAGTAACGTTTTACCAACTTAGAAGAAGCCATAATTGAGGAGGCCAGCAACGTAGATCCACCTTCGATGGCACCATTCTACTGTCAGCTCGCCGGGATGAATGCATCTGCTACTACCATAAACCATCAACCAGTCCATGCCTGCTCTTCTCCGTTGAGCTAGCAAACATGTTGAACAAGAGGAGTGGTGCTTTGCCTCTCACTTCCTTGAACCACATCTCACTCCTGTGCGTCTTATTGGAAAAATCACTTGATTTCTATCAGAACATCCTTGGCTTCTTCCCTGTCAGGAGGCCCGCGCCATTCAACAACGGAATCGGCATTCATCTCCTGCAAGCAGAGAACCCTGGCAGCCTACCAAAAAAACCGAGATCAGTCCCAAGGATAATCATATTTCTTTTCAGGTATATTCGTGGTTTTCCAAAACCAACAAAAGACCAGAAGCTATTACATCTTATTGTCGGTTGTCTGTGTGTTGATGATGTACTCTGTACTATATGCTATACTACACCATAGCTCGAGGACATGGACAAGGTGGGAAGAAGGCTGAAGGAGATGGGCATGTCGTACGAGATCGAGGAAGATGGCACGTATGTAGATCAGCTCTTCTTCCATGACCCTGATGGCTTCGTGATCGAGATTTGCAACTGTGATAACCTGCCGGTCATTCCGCACGCAGCCCAAACTACTTACTACTCTCGAGACTGTGTAATGCAGAATGAACTCATGAGGATTCTGGACATAACCCTGTGCTAGCCTGTACACGAAATGGCCGAGCACTCTGCTAGCATTTTATTGTCATGTTTTCTTTTAATTTCCTCGGTATTCTTCTTATGGAGTTCATATTGTGAAGTTTGTTTATATTAGCTATCGATATTCAACAGAATTTGCGGGTATATCAAGAAATGCATATATACCAACAAATAGAAAACAAAAAAAATATTTTAAAAGGAATAGTTTATAGAAGTATCAATTAGTAGCAATTTAGAATCAAAACATGAAAAAACAAGAATATATACTCTGATTTTCTGCTACGAAGACTCTAGGATTAATAGAAAGGAGAAGAGAGATTAATACAAGCACAAGCAAATTAATCATAAATAATGAAAGAGGGCGAGGAAACGAAGAGGGAGGCAGTCCGTCCGAGAGAGACTCAGAGGCCTCTGCAAGCATCTGGTTGTAGTTTTCGATGGACTGGAGGCGCTGGAGCTGGAGATGCTCCCTGAACCTTCCGGTGAACGCATCCGCACTCTTGTTGATGTCCTCTGCTGCCTCGAAAGCCACCGCTCCCCTTGCCTCCGCAACTGGCTTCCTCCGGGGCCTGCAGGTGGGCTCTTCGTCAAGCGACACCGACGCCGCCCGGGAAGAAGCCAGCGACATGCTGCTGCAGCTGCCACTGCTTGTGGAGCCATCTCCTTGTTCATCTTCTTAATTTCTACTTTACTGCTGTAGGTGTATGATTTAGAAGGGTTAAGCCTATGGGAAGGGAAGATTAGCAAGTAGACTGCGAAGAAAAACGAGAATTCAACAAGGAAGAATGAGTGGTTCAAGTTTGGTATAATATGGGGATGGATGGAGTTTACAAGTGAGATCGATCTATGTAACAAAAGTGGCGCCGGTGACTAAGGTTGACTGTTAGGGTTTGCTTTGCGCATGCGTTCTTTTCATGGTACCCGGATTGGACCCTCGGTTTCTTTCTTTTATATTTTCTCAAGTTTTATGAACACGCAAGAATCGGAAAGCACGAGATGCAGTTGACAAAGTTGACGAGTCAGACGCGGCATTTCATGCGGGAAGCGTGCGGCTGAGACTACGATTGATTGAAGAATAAGTTGCCGAGATAAAAAGCAAGGCAGCTTCTTCCCTCTCATCTTTGATACTTGGGCCGAACCCTTCCATTATGTTGGAATGGAAGAGAATTAAAAAAAATGGAATGGCGGTGCCTTCACTTACGCTTCTCTTGAATGCCGTTCACAGAGAGCCGGATGGATGCTTCCGTGTCTGTCTCTCGTCTCATGAATTCAACCCTTTCCAACTCCGGAATGCGAGGTTTGGCGAGGCTTGTGTTTGAATCCTCACGACAGCTCCCTTCGGAAGCTCAAACTTCCTTCGCTTATTAACAATCTACCAGACTACCACACAACCCAGAACATAATCGGCACGCCTTCCTGTAATGAGCAATTTTCCCGAGTCCCCGCATTAGGGTGGCTCACGGCCCAATAAGCATTTTCATAAGCAGATATAAGCACGGAAAAGGATGGCACCACTTAAAGAAAACATGAATTATATTGCAAGCCAATAACAAATTTAGATGACGAGGTTCACCACCAAGCAGCAATGACTCTAGCGATAGACCACCACTTCTGCCCAATTAGGCTGTAATTAGGGTTCGCAAGGCAAGAGGGTGGGTGAACAAGACCGGAGCTAACTCCTATTGCTTCCCAACAGTATGCATTTGGGCTTCCTCCAGCGCTCAATGAAAGATATATGTCCTTTAAAAATATTCCTTCACAAGGAAAACTATCACTACAAGCAAATTTTATGGCATCCTCCGTGGCTGATGTGCCTTTGATGCCAATGAATGCGACATCAGCCACCTTTACAGCAGACGTCTGCACAGCCATGATCCACCAAGTTTAATTAATCTTATCTGTTACAAAACTACACGAACCAAAGGCAGTTGGTCACCTGATTTTCACATTGGCGGGTGGAATCACAGTAGTACTGGTCGATGAGAATAGGATTCGAGACATTCTTCATGAAAACATTGTGGAAAAGTATGTTCCTGACAGAACCACTGCCACCCTAGAGAATTGCAGCTTTTTTCTTTTGTCAAGTGAAAAACAATGATCCGCAGCAATACTGAAAGATTTCAATATGTCACTGACAAGAAATCCTCACTGATTTTACCTGCCATGTTTTGATCCTCACACCATTTTTGGTGTTGGAAAGACAAGCGCCATCAACTCGCACATTGCGGACTTGAGAAAATGAATTAGATTCGCCCAAGCTTCCTATACTGGGCCACATTAACAAGGGAGAGTTTTGATTGCATGCTACTGAAAATTAGGACGACAAAAAATGATCAATTTGATGAAAGATAACTGGAAATTAGTCTTACCTTATACCGTGACCAGGTCCACAGGCAACGTTACTTATTCGGACATCAGAAGAATTGCTGACAACAGAAATGCAATCATCCCCTAAGAAAAGTTCTAAGAATCTTCAGCAAAACTGCAATCATCCCCCTAATGAATACGATTGTAGAAGGCTGATGCGTTAACCTGTTGCAATTGAACTATCCACAATAGAAACAAAGGTAGATGCGCTTATGTGGATGCCATCAGTATTGGGGCTATCTTCAGGCGCAATCACTCTGAGGCGTGATGCTTTAACATGAATGCAGTTAGTGAATGCCAGATGCATCCGCTGACTATTCACGAAAGTCAACTTTCGGATAATAAGATGATTAGTCCGATGGAATGTAATGGCCTGAAGCAAAATAAAGAGACTTAGAAATGCTATAACAAAGAAACAAAAATTCCTTTGTAAAGCACTGCGATCAGAAGAGCACTAACCGTCGGTGCGCGCCTGCATGGCTGCAAAGAAATAATTTAAGACAGCTTCAGATATTATTTACATGTTCTTAGCACGAATTTTTATTTATACATTAGCGGTACAGAAGAATATCAGAGGATTGGGTAGATAGATGGTGTTAAGCAGAGATACGCATTTTATCTATGTGCACATTGAGGGCTCTTCAAGAAATGAAACATTACGTTTGTTGCGTTGATCTTGCAGGACTGCTCCCACCATTTCTGTCCCATGCCGTTGATTGTGCCTCCACCTGTGACTACTAGACGCTTTATTCCGTGAAAATACAGCCACCTTCGAGGATTCAGACCATCCCAGATCTTAGGATCAGATGGAGCAACTATAGTGCCCGAGATCTAATGATTATCAAAAACATAATTGATATAACCAGTGTACTTGATGTCAATTAGACATCTTAGAGAGAAACTACTCGAGCATAAAATTCCCATACCCTCAATGTGAGTGTTGATGTACAAGGGCCAGCGAAATCAATCGGTCTGAGCAGATATACCTTTCCTCGTGGAATCTCAAGATACGTTGGGGAAAGTGAAGAACAGGCAAACTGCCAAGCATCTTGGAATGCCTGAAAGGAAGCAGACCCATGTCTTTCTGAGTTGGTCTAGATTCAATTCATCAACACACAGATCATCAATATAAAAAGTTCCACTGCACTCGCAGAGAAACATTTCAATCGAACACCTGATGTAATCAATTCCTCAAAACCCACAGAATCAAACAAAGTTGTAGGTTCCAAAGAAGTAGCGTGTCATCACCCTGTAGAATTGAAGGCAAAGGTGCAAGCAGTACATTCCCAAAAAGTTGTCATCGATGGTCGTTATAATTAAGGCATTAAATCAAATTGGGGCGATTTGTTCATGGAATAATGATTTATTTAGTGAAAATGAAAAGAGCAGACCTCGCTGTCGTCGGCGTAGCCGTTCCCTTGGGCTCCGAAGTCATCGACAGAGACAAGCCGTGTGGGGGAAGCAGAACGACGAGGGGCCTGACTAATCTGAGGGTCGAAGCCAGCGGCATCAAGGGCATCTAACCACTCCGAGCACCAAAATAGATGGAAAAGCGCGAGGGTGAGGCATTGATTTCTTGAACTGAAACGGGCCATGGAAGATGATGGTGGCGGCGGCGCAGGGAAGGCCGTTGGATTGCTTTAAAAGATGTTCGAGAGAGGAGGAGGAGGAGGGATTGCTGACTAGTTCCGAGTGTGCGAGCGTGAGGGAGAGAGAGAGAATGTGCGTATGTGCTGTTGGGTGCTGAGTCCCGTCGGTGAGGCTTCTCGTCTGAAAGTAGACCGCACCGCACTGACAGCGGCAAGTTTCACATTCTGGATATTTTGTCGTATTGTCCTTTCGTTGGTTGTTCTACGTCCGGAGTCTCAATTTTTTTTGATAGAAAAATCGTTCATTTAATCGAAAAAAGAAAGATATAATTGGAAATAAATTACAATACATAGAAATTAGTAGAGTAGAAGAAAAAAAATACTAAAACTAAAGATCGGATGTACCAAGACCTGGAACAAGGGCTATGAACTCCTTCGACAAGGAGCAGCGGGGTCGTACTTAGCTGATGAAGTCGATCGGAGATGTCTCGAGCAGCCAATCGGCTATTCATTTTTCTTAGAATTGAAATGACACCAGAACAGAAGATGAATCATCTTGGTCTTCCAAGCAACGGGCATATTTATGAAAGCGTGGTTGGCGTGAAACGGTTGAACCTGGTGGTATGTGACTTCCATTAAAATGGAGCAGCCACCTGTTGTCGATGTGGATGGCACCTTTGCACTTACTCGTGGTCATTCAGGCAGTTGGCCAGCCGGAACAAGACAACCGACAAACAAGAGTGAAGGCCGGTTTATAGGGTGATTCATTTTAGGAAATCCACTTTTTTAAGGATATGTAAGTTGACACACAGTCACAACTCAAAACAGGAAAAAAAAAAAAAAAAAAAAAGGGAAGCAGCATTGACAGGTCAGATCGATGTGAACCTTTTCTCCCGTCCAGACCGTCAATAATTTCAAAGAGAGTATTTGGTTTGGGATAATCTCTTTTTAAATTTAATTAATTAATTAAATTAAATTAAATTTTAATTAAAAAAATTTAAATGTATTATTTTTAAATGAGACCATGGTATTTTTTACTTCCAAAACAAAAGACCTCAAAGTGCATGTAGGGGATTTGCTTCTTGAGAAATTTTTATGACAAGATAACTAAGACATCGTTTAGTTCGAAATTAGAATCAGAATTAGAATCAAAACTAATAAATCACTTTTATAAATTAATATCTTTTTATCAAAATTAATATTACAATAATTCAAAATCAAATTATTCGCTCAACAATTGTCAATAACTATGGTTGAACAATAAAAAAAACTGACAATATTAATAAAAAAATTTTAATTCACTTTAGAGTAGAAAGAAAATTGATTCTTTAGACCCATAAAACGAATTGAATTTAGCATATTTTAAATTGCTGAATTTAGAATTCAAACCCGAAAAGTTATATAAAATTAAATTTTATATTACAAATAACACCCTTCATATAATAATATTTTAATTAATTTTTAAATAACTTTACCCGTGCACGCGAGTTTTTTAATGCCAGTCTTTTACAAAAGCCCTCTATATTAGTGAAATTCATAACCAAATCCACATCACACTTTAAATCCAAGTGTTTATATTTAACTCCATGTTACTTCTAGAAATTACATACCTGTTGTTTAAATGAGATAGGAAAATTTGTATTTTATTTTTACAGAAAACCTCCTTAAAAAAAACTTCTCATTCAAGGGAAAACAGTCTTAGAATAAGTCTTCGCTTAATTATCTTTTATTTCTCGTTTTATTAACGGTAAATGACGATTTACTTAAAAAAAGATAAGTCTTCTCTTAATCACTTGATAATTCTGATACAACAAAAACCCACTCTCCTCATTCTCCAACTCGATCGGCAGGATGCACAACTGTCGAATTAATTTCTGAAAGAACCCTCTTGCATAACAGTAGTATCTGCGAAGACCCGAAGTGATATGTTGTCGGCCATCATTTTCATGCCAAGCTATAGCTTCACACCATCCCGATACTACATGTCATGTTGCAACATCAGCCAGCAACTAGATTATAGATCCATTTTGGGCCCGAAATCAGAGATCCCCATGTGCATTGTAATGTGTCATCTAATAAACTGCACAGAGAATCTCATATCTAGGATGATGGAGTCGCCGACATCATGTCATGGTTCACCATCCCAACACCAATACAAAACTGATATGGCGCTGGCTGGCATTACGATGAACGCCAAGCCAGAACGGTAGGCCTAGGAGCAGTTAACACCGGCGCCGCAACAATTAAAAATGTCAGATCCCTACCAACCAACGTCCCCTCGTTCGATTCTTATTACTTGGCAATCAAGAAGACGCACATGGTCGGCTCCTTTCATTAGATGAAATGTCGCCATTCAGTGATCATCCGCACCTTGATATGCCTCGATGAAATGTCCCCATTCAGGGAAATGCCACCTACTATTCCATCGTCTCTCGAGATAGGGCAAGCCAATGAATCCCCCGCAAACAGAGATGCTTCAGGTTATTCTGATAAGTCTAAAGCTCGCCGGAGAGAGGACAAGACTCTTCTTGCTACTGTTCCTCGAAGCGGGGGCGATCCTCGTGATAAGATATTGATGCAGCAGCAAGGTAGGAAATCCATGTCGTATGTGGAGATGGATGCGAGGAATACAGCTGCATTCCTCGGCATAAGAGTGATGGCTGCGGACATGCCAGATTTTATGAAAGTCCATGCATTTCGATGTGCCAGGCGTGCCTACGACAGCATGGACAAGTTAAGCTCCAAGAAGATGGCCCATGAAATAAAGAAGGTGCGTGCGTTTCTCCATTAATTCCATTCGACGTACCTCTATTCTATCTATACTAGAGAACTGACAGCGACGAATACTTGTAACCTTCTTCTGCAACGAATGAAAAGATTCACGAGAGAGGACCGAGAGAATCTGCAGATCGACGACGAGCATGAGAATTTTCGGAAGGTTTTACTGATGAATTCGTGTTGGTATGTCACTACAGGAGTTCGACAAGGTGTACGGGAGTACGTGGCATTGTATAGTCGGGACGAGTTATGGGTCGTTCGTGACGCATTCAGCAGGTTGTTTTCTTTATTTTTCGGTGGAGAAGATACTCGTGATGTTGTTCAAGACCAGGGCTGCAGCTGGACTTGTACCATCTTGACAATAATGACTACTTTTAATTTTTATGCAGTTTCGTTATTAATTCCTCTCGGCATTTCTAATTTCGTTAACCGCTGCGAGATTATCATGAGGTCTCTTTCCATGTGATATGAAAATTGTCCACGTGCTTGATTATCAACATGGCCGGCAAGCCACGGAAGAAGGGCGACAGACTCGGCTGCATTGTGGATTAGGCCTGGTCCTATGCCAACGAGTATGTGAACATTCATGTCTGTTGCTGCAGTGAAATAAAAAAAATTTCAGAAGAAGGTTGCAACGGGCTGTTTTATTATCATTCATAAAATATCAGAGTCCCG
This sequence comes from Trichopus zeylanicus subsp. travancoricus, assembly GCA_005019695.1. Taxonomy (NCBI): domain Eukaryota; kingdom Viridiplantae; phylum Streptophyta; class Magnoliopsida; order Dioscoreales; family Dioscoreaceae; genus Trichopus; species Trichopus zeylanicus. The sequence goes on along the minus strand of RXID01016153.1, from coordinate 56,855 downwards.
GTTCCACGGTTGTACCCAATAATTATCACCTCCAAATCTCACGTCAACATGACAGCTTTTATTTTGAATTTGTTCCAAATTTTTAACTTCTCACAATTTCTCACATTCAAAACAAATCTAAATTAGAATTGAGTATCACAAAAGACCCTTCGATAATTAAATTAGTGAATATTTATATATATATAAGTCTGTTTATTTTTTATAATTAAAAAATGTTATAAAATTTAATATTATTAAATTTTTAAAAATTGAATTTGAAAATTCTAATAATATATTTGTTTTATAAAATATGTAAATTTAAATTTTCAGAATTTTATATTTATTTTATTGTATTTATAAATTTTATATTTTATTTGACTATAAAATTTCGTATATTATTCGCATATTGAATTTTAAAATTCAAGATTTTAAAGTTTAATCAATTTTGGAGAATCGTTATTAAAATTTGACGGTTCTAAAATTTTAAAATTATATATAATAAATATTAAATTTTATAGTAATTGAAATTTTAAAATTTCACGAAACAAACAAACAAACAGAGAGGTGTGAAATTCTTTATATTTGAGTTTTTATATCATTTCTAAGTTGATGTAACAGAGGATGTTGACGAGCTCTTAAGTGATGATCTAGTATCGACTTTGTTAGGAAAATGAACCTTATTATATTTAATGAGATGATCTTCGGTATCAATATTTAATAAGTTAACTACCCTTTTTTATTTTTACTTTATTTTGGTAAAAAAAAAAAAAGAGAATTATATAAATTGAAAAACGTTTTATAGGGCCAAAACTTAATTCCGAGTTATCAAGAGCATAGAGTCGGAAAACTTTGAAAAATAAATCAAAACCCGAAACGTCTTCTTCACGGTCATGTTGCGTGACAAACTTGGCGAGCAAAGTAATCAAACAGAGAGATAGAAAACATAAGCTGGAAGTCGAGACAACTCAGCGCGGCCCACCCACCCTGTTTGCACCGTTGGCTTATCTCCTTCTTCTTGTTGTTTGAGGGGATTGGATTGACGATGGACGCTTTAATTCAGACGACAACAACAGCAACAAAACGGAGAGGATGGCCATCAACTCGCACAGAAGCATTGCCTGTCCTTGTTTCTGTGACGAATAAAAATGGATGGAGTAATTGTTTAATCAAGATGACAAAGAAACTGAACAAGCAGCGCTTTCAGTACTGAAGGGGAAAATCGCAAAAAAATTCCATGCACAAAATTTCGAATGCCTCGCTCGGAGAACCATCGAGGCGAAACAAAATACCAACCAATTCTAATTTTTTTTAAAAAAACATATTTACGCCATCAATCACTACTAGAGACGAACTCTGGCAGATATTTATGGTATATGAAGAAGAAGAAGAAGGAGAAGAAGAAGAAAAAGAAGAAGAAAAGGGGGGCTGCGGATCGCGCAATACGATGATGAGATCCGGCATGGCATGACATGACATGAAAGATCAGTTGTTGTTGGCGCGCTTGGTCCGCTTGGATTTCTTCTTGGAGGAGCCGGACTTGCCCCCGAAAACCCCGCAAAATCCGCAGACAGAAACCTTTGGAGATGGAGGGTCAACTGTGGGCGAAACGCGGCCAGTCCGGTAGGCCCTGCCGCCGTTGGATTGGCTGCGCTCCATCCTGGCGCTGGATCCGGCACTCCTGGATCGCCTGAGCTCCGCCTCTTCCTTTGTCTTCTTCTTCTCTTCTGGATTCAGGCTTCCAGAGAACCTTTCCTCCCACACCAGCCCCGACGACCCTGATCTTCTAAACGTCTCCGTCGATCTCTGAAGACCAGCCATCTCTCTCTCTGATTCTTCTCTCTCTCTCTCTCTCTCTGATTCTTCTTTTTCTTTCTCTCTCTCTCTCGAGGCTTCCTCCGATTGAAATGGTAGTAGTGGAAACCAAATGGCAAAAATGGACAAATGCTATGCGCCAATCTCAATCTCTCTCTCTCTCTTATGTTGCGCTGTGTTGTGTGAACTACCTAAACTTGCTGAAAGATGAGGAATATATATACACAATATAGAGAGAGAGAAGGGAAGCAAGGAAAAACGAGGAACATGGAAAGAATGGTCATATGATTGCGACTTAGCGGTAAGAAAACAGAGTAGGTGTGCTGCCTTTCGATTCGCTCCCGTGGTTGGCTCTTCTCTCTTATTTTACCAATCCTTTTATCGCTACTGTTATTGTTGCCCGTCTCCCGGAGAAGAAAGAGAAAGGGAAACAGAGTCTTTCCCCCATTGAATTTATCGGACTCGTTCTTCGTCAAATGTCAACACTTGCGACCGGTCTGCGCAGCCTAATTATGAACGTCCACAACAACTTGTCCGCCAGTCTTACCATCGGAAGTTCATCGCAGACAAAAAGGCAGCAGCCAATTCTTACGCACTGTTCACTGTCTTCTCCGTGTCCTTTTCTTAATTGTGATTCAGCAAAACATTTCTTTTCAAACGACTCTTTTGAATAACCATATTAATCCTGAACAAGTTTGGTAGCATGAAAACAGAGATGCCCAATGACAGAGACATGGTAAATATTGCAGCCGCAAACAAATTTGACCATCCTCTTCAGCCATGACACCTGAACGTCCTTCATTTTCCCGCATTACGAGTTCACTTTTGACAAATTCCAAGAGACGATCATCAAATCAAATGCCCCAAACTTCCATCTCTCGCCAGAACGATGAAATAAAAGAGAGTCGTGAGCCAATTGAAAAGGAGGGATGTAGAATGGCAATCCGTATAGTTTCCATTCACCGATTTTTTGCAAAACGCAGGATTGCAATCAAGAATCGAAATTATATCGATTTATTTTAAAAATTAATTTTTCCGATACAACATCTCCATTTTATGGTTTTTATCTCCACCTAATTTGCAGCCACAAAGGATCGACCTACTTGTCTGCTCAATAGAAATTATCTTCCAGAAGATGGGTTGGCAGTTTCCGACATAGGACGAGACAGAAGACATGCGACCGACCGACATTATGCAAATGCCAATTTCTTAAAATGCCAAGGGATCAGGTTTTTACTTTTATTTTGCAGTCAAATCCATGTGTGCTCCGAACTTGTTAAACGTCGGATCACCTTTTCAACGAGATAAAAACAGGGAAACAAAGCAGGACGCGATGCATTGATTCAAGATACAGCATGCAAGCCAAACCACCATGTGCACCTCCCTCCAATCTCGCGTCCACAACTCCCAGCCGACCCCGCTGTACACCTCGGCGGACGTCAGCCAGTATATGGTCCCGCTCTCGTGCACGCTCTCGTTGGGCATCCAGACTGTCAGCCGCACCGCGAACTCCGTCTGCATTGGGCCCGCCACTCGCCAACAGTTCTTCCGGGAGTCGTAGAACTCGAGCTTATGCTCGTTGTAGCCCTCGGAAGTGCCGCCCATGATGAAGAGTGCAGTGTGGCGGCTTGGGATGTACCTAAATCTTTGAGTATCGCAAGTTCTTTGTTCTTTTAATAATTTATTTGATCTGTAATTAATTTGCTATTTTCCCTTTTGATATTTGGCCTTCAGTTGTGTTATACTATTTCATACATTCTTGCTTTATTTTTCAAAAATAATGGCTAGGATTTTCTTATTTATTATTATTTTTAATTATGGAGGTTATTTTTATAATATTATTGAGGGGTCATCCTCATATTACCGAATGTACCTAAAAACATATATATATAATAAAATAAAAAACATGGAGAAATCAAAAGATAATTGAAGTTGTAATTATTCGTGGGCTCTGTATTCAAGAAAAAGAACAATTTCATAAAAAATTATTGAGTGCAGAATTTTATTTAACCACCTTGATTAACGAATTTATGTCATAAAAGTCTCTAAAGATATATATATGAAATGTACAAAGTTTTAGGGACGATTATATAATTATAAACTATTCAAGGACTTATACATAATTAGGTCAGATTTCCGGAAATTCTCTAAAGAATTTGAGCTGGAGGCCCAAGGTCTCGAGGGTCTGGAGCGATGGTGAGGTCGGGCGTAATCAGGAGCAATTCGATGGCAGGGAAGGGCCAAGAGGCCGGCGATCTTGTCGTCGGGTTTCCCGTGCCGGATGGATGATGGAAGACGAAGGTACAGTTTCTGCCCTCCTCTTTTCTTCTCTGCATTTTCCTTTTTCTTTGGGTTTCTTTTGGGTGTTGTTTGTGAATTTGGCGATGTGCCTTGCGTCTTGATGCTTAAGTTTCAATTGGGTTTTGTTTCTGCGAGTCTTTCTCTGAGATCTAAGGGTTGCAGAGGATTTGGTTGGAATTGCAGAGTTCTTTCTTTGAATTCTATGTTTTTGGTCGAATTGCGGAGTTCTTTCCCTGGGATCTAGGGTTCTGACGGCGTTTGGTGGGATTCTGAAGTTTTTTTCTTCGGATCTAGTGTTTCGGGCGGCTTTGGTGGGATTGCGGAGTTCTTTCTCTGGGAGATAATGTTCGGACGGCGTTTGGTGGGATTGCAGTGTGTTTTTTTTCCTGGGATTTAGGGTTTGGACGACGTTTGGCGGGATTGTGGAGTTCTTCCCGCGGGTTATATAATTTATCGCTATCTCCGTATTCAACAAAAAGAATAGTTTGATAAAAAAATATTGAGCGCAGAATTTCAATTTATGGGTGAACAGAATTATTTTATGAATTTGTCGTCCCTCGTTAGCTTTTAACCACCTTGATTGCAAAATTTATGTCATGTAAGTCTAAGGATTTATATGTAAAATGTACACAGATTTCAGGGACGGTTATATAATTATAAACATATCAGGGACTTATTTATAATAAAGTCAGATTTCCGAAAATTCTCTAACGAATCTGAGCGGAGATATGCAATTAGGCGAGTTCACAAGGACCTGTACGCAAATAAACATTCTCTATATAAGCTGGAGTGCTGGAGATTTCGAGCGATGGCGAGCGATGGCGTGAGTAGGAGCAGTGCGATGGCAGGGAAGGGCCAGATGGCCGGCGATGTTGTCGTCGGGTCTCCGGCGCGGGCTGGATGATGGAAGACGAAGGTACGGTTTCTTCCCTCCTCTTTTCTTCTCTGCGTTTTCGTTTTTTCTTTGGGTTTCTTTTGGGCGTTGTTTGTGGATTTTGCGATGTGCCTTGCGTTTGATGCTTAAGTTTCGATTGGGTTTTGTTTCCGCGAGTCTTTCTCTGGAATCTAAGTCTTGCGGAGGATTTGGTTGCAATTACGGAGTTCTTTCTTTGAATTCTATGCTTTCGGCGTGTTTTGAGTTCTTCCCCTGGGATCTAGTGTTTGGGACGGCGTTTGGTGGGATTACGGAGTTCTTTCCCTGGGATCTAGTGTTTGCGACGGCGTTTGGTGGGATTACGGAGTTCTTTCCCTCGGATCTAGGGTTCTTACGTCGTTTGGTGGGATTGCGGAGTTCTTTCACTGGGATCTAGGGTTCGGACGGCGTTTGGTGGGATTGCGGAGTTTTCCCTGGGATCTAGGGTTCGGACGGCGTTTGGTGGGATTGCGGATTTTTTTTTCCTGGGATCTAATATTTCGGGCGGCGTTTGTTGGGGTTGCGGAGTTCTTTCCCTGAGATCTAGGGTTTGGACGGCGTTTGATGGGATTGCGGTGTTCTTTCCTTGGATATAGGGTTCGGGCGGTATTTGGTGGGATTGGGGAGTTCTTTCCCTGAGATCTAGTATTTCGGACGGTTTCGGCTGGGATTGTGGAGTTCTTGCCCCTGGTTTCTAGGGTTCCAGAGTGTATTGGTTGGAATTCTTGGGTTCTTTCTTTGGGTTCTAGGGTTTCAGAGGGTCTTACGCGGAAATGTGAAATTCTTTCGTCCGGTTTTTGGGCTTCGGCGGGTTTTTGGTAGAATTGTGAAAATCTTTCATTGGGTTCCCGGGTTAGGTTTTAGGTGGAATCTATGGGGTTCTTTTGGTTGGGAAAGAGAGTTCGTGAGTGACTGGATTAGGGTTTTATGGTGCGCCTGTTTGCTTGTTGCTCTTCCTGCTCTTCCGTTTTCCATTTTCTGTGTCTTCGTGTTGTTTTGGCCAAATTATTGTGCCCAACTATCCTTTTTATATTTTTCTAATCCACCATCTTCCCTACAAAAAGGTTTTGCCTAATTTGAGTGCACTTTAAAAAGTCAGAACCATTGTTACGAGTTTGAATCAATAAAAATAACAGCTCATGTTCTTCTCTGAATGGTGCACACATGGTTTTACTTTTCATACGATGTGGGCCTCCTACATGAAATTGGCTTCTCAAATGTTCTCAATTGGTATCAGGTTAGTATCCTCTAAGGATGTGATTTTATTATATTGTATGTATGCAGAATATATCTTGATGTTGATGATTCTTGTGTTGTGGGTGCTTAAACATCTCTGAATGGCATGTATTTCGCAAACGTATGCCATTCTTTTTACTGTAAATAGATTGTATATTCTCAAGGATACTGCTCTGACTGATGTATTCTGAACATTGACATGTCTTTTATTTTAGCAGTCTAATTTTTTTCGAGAATCTATAGTTGGCAAATATCATGTTATCTGCATGTCAAAAGGCAAGCAGAGTACACAGCCTTCAATTGATGAATTTGTGGGCTACACCTTCTTTGCAAAAGAAGAGAAATAACTAGAGAGAAAAAATGGAAATTGTGGAAACCTCAATGCAACTCTTGGGGACATAATTTCAACTAAAGGCTCGTTTGTTTGAGGTGGAAATAAATTCCATATTTTGAAATCATGGATTTGAAAATCCAGGATTTCCGTTTTTTGTGTGTTTGTTTTGAGGGGATTCAAAATCACAGGTGTCTATATTTTCACTTAGGTTCTTCCTAAATCAACACAATGAGCAGAAGCCAGTAGAAGAGACAGGTGAACCTGTTAAATTGTATGTGCATATAGTGATGCTCAACAAAGCGGAAGTTTTGGGTGTGCTGAAGAACAAATAAAACAGGAACAGGCATCCCCCTGTAATAAGACCCTTACCTACAGGTGATGTCAGTCAAGGCAACTTCCAAGCAAAATATCTGGATGAGAAATGGTATGCCAATTCTCTTTTATTTATTTTTTATAATCCTAGTGACTGCTTGTACTCCTTGTTGCATGATATCTAATAGTACTCTCAGTTCTGCATTAATTTTCAGTTGGAAGTCTAAATTGCATGGTACTAACAAGCAAGATACATTTCTGCTTCTTGATAATGCTGATTCATCCTTGACTTCAACAGATATAAAGGTATGGTTTGTTCACATGTTTTATGTTAATGTTTTTCACTTTGTCTTTACTCTATTCCTCCCCGGTTCATTTATTTTCGAAATATAAAATTGAATATTTAAATTTTGGATAGCATTTTGGTGTCACCTGTAGGGTGTCAATTTGTATTTAAATGTCCTGTGCCACACTTAGAGATCTTGTTTTCAATTTTTTTTATAAATTATTTAAGATCTATTTTTTAAAATGAAATGAGCTTTTTAGGTTTTACAAATGATCAATTTTTATTAAAATGAAAATGACCTTTTTAGAATTAGATCGATTGTCATATCATCCACTGATGATTTATCAATGCATGCTTTCAAGTTATGTTGATAATTGTATGATAGGTATTTATATTGTCCTGTGCCACACTTAAGAGATCTTTTTATAAATTATTTGTGATCTATTTTTTAAAATGAAATGAGCTTTTTAGGTTTTACAACTGATCAATTTGTATCAAAATGAAAATGACCTTTTCAGAATTAGATTGAGTGCCATATCATCCACTGATGATTTATCAATGCACAGTTTCAAGTTATGTTAATAATTTTCTTGTGAAAAATTCTAGGTATTTATAGTGTTTTTAATTGCTTGTGTTTTTCAGATTTTGTGCATTGATAAAATTGAAAAAAATGAGATATCAAAATTTTCCCTTTTCGGTTGTGTATTGTTAATTTTTTCCGTCCACTAATCCTTTCCAGTAATCATTACAACAAAATTCAAATATAGCCCTGTATCCTGTGCTGCGTTAGTCTGCAGGCTCCGCCGCCCAGCCAATAAATTATCTTGTTGATCCGGCAGTCGTGCGGTTCAAGAATTTAATGGGCCTGATTGTATACGGCCTGAATATTTGGGGCCCCAATTGTGTACGGCTCAATTTATGGAGCCTGATTGAATTCGGGATTTCGGATTGTATACAGCCAATAGATCCGGTTATATTTGGCCCCTATTGTATTTGGCCGAATGGACGCGGGGACCAGTTTGATTGCATATGGAGCCTGATTGAACATTTGGGTCAGAGTTCTCTACCTGGCCTGCATTACATACGGACCAACTATTTGCGTGCTCGGACCAATTATTTGGGTTCCAATTATCACAGTATCTTGCAACATATTGACTCATCAGGCCAACCGTCCAATTATTTGCGGCTCAATGACCACTGTATCTTGTAACTTGACTCGACCAAAATCACCATAAATTTTCTCATTGGCATCTGGTTAAATTATACAGCACCCATGGATCTAACTCTTTATGCCAAAATCAGGAAACCTATTAACCCATAATTCATAATCACACAAAAGGGCTAACACTTGTATGATGGGGTGAATTACTTCAAAACAGCTAACAAAGGACATTACCTTAAAAAAAAGACATTGACCACATGACATTCGTGTCAAAAAAAGGAGAAAACCACCACTTTCAAAAAATAATAAAAATAAATAAAAAGAAACAATCACATCTTGAAAGATCAATTTTTAGAAAGATATATCATATAATTTTGAAAAAACACTTTTATCAAATGAAAGCTAAATATTGAAAGCATACAATTAATTTGGAGGAACAACTTATGTCAAATAAGTTGAGAAGATTTTTGTACTAAAAGAAAGCCTCTAATTTCGAAGAGGAGGAACTGAAAGGTGAATAGAAATTGAGATGTCCAAAATTTCAAAACAAAAAAGATATTACATGGGGACTTGAACCAAAAGTTAAATGGGTAAAGATAAAACTAAACCCTAATGGAGAAGAAAGAGCAATGGAGACAAATAGGACAATTATCAGCAATAAAAAACTGAATCCAACATTTCAGAAAAATGCAGAAAAAATAACACGATGACTAAGTGTATAAATACTGGGAAAAAGAACTTCTTTTCTATCACTCCCTATCACAATTCATTTGCATACATATAAAAAACAGATCACAAATGCCAAAAAAATTGGGAAAAAGCATGGACCTTGAGGGATCAGGGTGGGCGGAGGCATATGGTGATTGGCTCCTTCTGGATGGCAAGCTCAGTTTTTGCATCGAGCACTTCCTCTTCAGGTGGGGTGATCACCATCCTCCGGATCTCCGCGTCCTGCATCTTCACAAACCAAACCTGAAGAATCAGGAACTTAATCAGAATAAGGACGTCATAGGGGTATCAGATGTCAACGAACAGCGCAGGCTGGATAAGCCCAGACCCCAAGTGTCAATGGACAGGATAAGCTTCAGCCGCCAAAGCTCAGCCTAGCGCATATATGGTTTAGAATATAAGAGTTCAGATACAACATTTTCGAGTGTCAGCCAATATACTTGCATATGTATTACAATACACCAATAAGTATCAGTATTAGCATCCGAACTGATATGGGCCCTCATTCACGAAGAACCACCCTCCATCAGATGTCAACGAACAGCGCAGGCTGGATAAGCTTCAGCCGCCAAAGCTCAGCCTAGCACATATATGGTTTAGAATATAAGAGTTCAGATACAACATTTTCGAGTGTCAGCCAATATACTTGCATATGTATTACAATACACCAATAAGTATCAGTATTAGCATCCGAACTGATATGGGCCCTCATTCACGAAGAACCACCCTCCACCACAAGGGCAGCAGTAGGCCAATCTTTTTTCCCCCAAAAATTTTAACCTATGTTTATAACTTTTCAAAAAAGGACTCAAAAACAACAATATGAATAAGAGGAAAAGAGTATTTCACACATCTTTTGCTATTGATTTAAAATAACAGGAAAGAAAAAGATGTTTGAATATAGGGATGTCTCTACTAGGATCCACATATGCAATGATATTACAACAAAGAAGATGAACACCAAAGCCTACAAGAAAAAGAAAATTCATCAAAAAATAAGCTGAGACCTCTTAAACACCAATTAGCTTCAGTAAACAGATGGGATAGCCAAGAAAAGGCTGTCTATTAGAAAACCCTAACCAGTACTTACTGGTTACAAAACCAAGGCTGCATCCTTCGACAATAATCTTGTGAAAGAACCCTATGAACCAAAAAATCATACCCTTGTTTATCAAACTAAAGCAATAATGCACCCTTTGGCAATCATCTTGTGGCCCTAAATAACAAAAGTGCACAAACAGCAGACCAATCATAGAACCAAATGAATCACTAAAAGAACAAAGAGCCAAATGATAGCTCTAAGATTTTAGACATACCCCAAACTGTTGCAGTGCGATCAATGCTGGTAGTGCTAGCATGGTTAGCTTGGCACTCAGTGCTTGCTATGATTCAAGAAACAGCAAGACATCAAAAGTCAAACCCAAAAAAGAAACAACAAGAGAGAAAAGAGAGTAACCAACTCCAAAAACTAAACCCTACCCCAAGAGAACTATTTTAATATTAAATTTTTGCTAAGGTCAAACTATTTTGCTAAGATCATGCTAAAATCCTTCTTATCTCAGTGTTAACTATTCTTAGCCTGATTAGAAATAGTGCAGGTTATAGGATTAGGATTATTGGAAGAGTAACTTTTTATGCATTATTTTTCAACACAGCTCTCTCTTCATTATGATTACGTTCATCTTCTCTTCTTCACTGGCCAAGAGCTTTGCCATTGATCAGCATTGTCACTGCCCCTAATCCTACCATAGGTACAACTCGGTTGTTCTCTTCTATTTTGTCCTGTGTCACATCTTAGATCTTGTTTTCAATTTTTTTATAAATTATTTAAGATCTATTTTTGAAGATGAAATGAGCTTTTTAGGTTTTACATCTGATCTATTATTTTTAAAATGAAAATAACCTTTTTAGAATTAGATTGATTGCCATATCATCCACTGATGATTTATCAACGCATGCTTTTAAGTTATTTTGATAGTTTTGGTATGATAGGCATATTTCTTACAAAAAACACAAGCAATTAGAAACACAATATAAATACCTTAGCAAAATTTAATATTAAAATGTTGAATTAACGTGATAACATTTAAATATAAATTGGCACCCTACAGGTGACACCAAAATGATATCCAAAATTTAAATATTCAATTTTATATTTGGAAAATAAATGAACTGTGGAGGAATAGAGTAAAGACAGTGAAAAAAATTAACATAAAACATGTGAACAAACCATACCTTTATATCTGTTGAAGTCAAGGATGAATCAGCATTATCAAGAAGCAGAAATGTATCTTGCTTGTTAGCACCATGCAATTTAGACTTCCAACTGAAAATTAATGCAGAACTGAGAGTACTATTAGATATCAAGCAACAAGGAGTACAAGTAGCCACTAGGATTCAAAAAAATGAATAAAAGAGAATTGGCATACCATTTCTCATCCAGATATTTTGCTTGGAAGATTGCCTTGATTGACATCACCTGTAGGTAAGGGTCTTATTACAGGGGAATGCCTGTTCCTGTTTTATTTGTTCTTCAGCACACCCAAAACTTCCGCTTTGTTGAGCATCACTATATGCGCATACAATTTAACAGGTTCACCTGTCGCTTCTACTGGCTTCTGCTCATTGTGTTGATTTAGGAAGAACCTAAGTGAAAATATAGACACCTGTGATTTTGAATCCCCTCAAAACAAACACACAAAAAATGAAAATCCTGGATTTTCAAATCCATGATTTCAAAATATGGAATTTATTTCCACCTCAAACAAACGAGCCTTTAATTGAAATTATGTCCCCAAGAGTTGCACTGAGGTTTCCACAATTTCCATTTTTTCTCTCTAGTTATTTCTCTTCTTTTGCAAAGAAGGTGTAGCCCACAAATTCATCAATTGAAGGCTGTGTACTCTGCTTGCCTTTTGACATGCAGATAACATGATATTTGCCAACTATAGATTCTCGAAAAAAATTAGACTGCTAAAATAAAAGACATGTCAATGTTTAAAATACATCAGTCAGAGCAGCATCCTTGAGAATATACAATCTATTTACAGTAAAAAGAATGGCATACGTTTGCGAAATACATGCCATTCAGAGATGTTTAAGCACCCACAACACAAGAATCATCAACATCAAGATATATTCTGCATACATACAACATAATAAAATCACATCCTTAGAGGGTATTAACCTGATACCAATTGAGAACATTTGAGAAGCCAATTTCATGTAGGAGGCCCACATCGTATGAAAAGTAAAACCATGTGTGCACCATACAAAGAAGAACATGAGCTGTTATTTTTATTGATTCAAACTCGTAACAATGGTTCTGACTTTTTAAAGTGCACTCAAATTAGGCAAAACCTTTTTGTAGGGAAGATGGTGGATTAGAAAAATATAAAAAGGATAGTTGGGCACAATAATTTGGCCAAAACAACACGAGGACACAGAAAATGGAAAACGGAAGCGCAGGAAGAGGATCTTCTTTTTCCAGAAGGCACATCTTAAGACCCTAATCACACCCCTCACGCTTACAAGAACAACAAACAAGACGCAAGAGAAACAGAGTAAGAGCAACAAGCAAACAGGCGCACCATAAAACCCTAATCCAGTCACTCACGAACTCTCTTTCCCAACCAAAAGAACCCCATAGATTCCACCTAAAACCTAACCCGGGAACCCAATGAAAGATTTTCACAATTCCACCAAAAACCCGCCGAAGCCCAAGAACCGGACGAAAGAATTTCACATTTCCGCGTAAGACCCTCTGAAACCCTAGAACCCAAAGAAAGAACCCAAGAATTCCAACCAACACCCTCTGGAAACCTAGAAACCGTCCGAAACCCTAGATCTCAGGGAAAGAACTCCCCAATCGCACCAAATGCCGTCCGAACCCTATATCCAGGGAAAGAACACCGCAATCCCATCAAACGCCGTCCAAACCCTAGATCCCAGTGAAATAACTCCGCAACCCCACCAAACGCCGTCCAAACCCTAGATCCCAGGGAAAGAACTTCGCAACCCCACCAAACGCCGCCCGAAATATTAGATCCCAGGAAAAAAAATTCCGCAATCCCACCAAACGCCGTCCGAACCCTAGATCCCAGGGAAAGAACTCCGCAATCCCACCAAACGCCGTCCAAAACACTAGATCCCAGGAAAAAAAACTCCACAATCCCACCAAACGCCGTAAGAACCCTAGATCCCAGGGAAAGAACTCCGTAATCCCACCAAACGCCATCGCAAACACTAGATCCCAGGGAAAGAACTCAAAACACGCCGAAAGCATAGAATTCAAAGAAAGAACTCCGTAATTCCAACCAAATCCTCCGCAAGACTTAAATCCCAGAGAAAGACTCGCGGAAACAAAACCCAATCGAAACTGAAGCATCAAACGCAAAGGCACATCGTCAAATCCACAAACAACGCCCAAAAGAAACCCAAAGAAAAAACAAAAACGCTGAGAAGAAAAGAGGAGGGAAGAAACCGTACCTTCGTATTCCATCACCCAGCCCGCGCCGGAGACCCGACGACAACATCGCCGGCCTCCTGGCCCTTCCCTGCCATCGCACTGCTCCTACTCACGCCATCGCTCGCCATCGGTCCAGATCTCCAGCTTATATAGGGAATGTTTATTTGCGTATAGGTCCTTGTGAACTCGCCTAATTGCATATCTCCGCTCAGATTCTTTAAAGAATTTGCGGAAATCTGACTTTATTATGTATAAGTCTCTGAAAGTTTTATAATTATATAACCGTCCCTGAAATCTGTGTACATTTTATATATAAATCCTTCGAGACTTAGACGACATAAATTTTTTAATCAAGGTGGTTAAAAGCTAATGAGGCACGACAAATTCATAAACTATTCTTTTTGCTGAAAACGAAGACAGCGATAAATTATGGCTTGGATTATCTCTTGGCTTCTCCATGTTCTTTATTTTGTTATATACGTGCTTTTTGATGCACTCGGCTACACGGCGATGAGGCCTCTTGCATTATCACTACCAATTTTGGAATTGGTCTAGTGACGGATCTTACTATTCAGGCATCACATCCCAATCTCTCGGTGTGTTATAAGATTTAATTGAATTATACATACGTAAAGGCAGCGCATCGAGAATAAGAGTTACAAGATCCGAGTGAATAACACTCTAGGATTGACGATGCAATGGAATGTCAACGTATTCAAGATGCTCATGGATCGAGATGCCAACAGAGCACTCGGATGGATATAACTTGTGTGAAGATGGAGACTGGAGAATGAAAGAGTAATCGGTAATATCTGAAACAGTGTTCGAAAGAAGTGAATGTTGGTGGACAAATGGATCATTACATAATTATATATTCATTTAATATATTTATATAAGTACAATAAGTTTACAAGGAAATTCGTAGCGAAATTGATGAAAAAACAGAAAGGAGCAGCAATCAATCGGCGTGAGAGGAGGTACGCTCTCGGAAACCCTAGTTTTTTCCTCCTCCTTTGGAATGTCGAAGCGTAGGATCACAAGAAACGGCCGTGGACTGTTGGATTTCGGAAGGGCTGCTGCATGCAAACAAAAGCAGACACACACAAGTAGTGCTGTAGTGGTCGAGAGGTCCCCTTGATACGGATAAATATATCTTCTCGTCGGGTTCCCTTGCTTGGCTTCACCTCTCATGGGCCACAGCCCAGTGGCTTCAGATTGGTTATCCAAGGAAGCGAGAGAATATGACTCTTATGTTTAATGTATATCTTAATCGCTAATTACGATTATTAATTACGTGCTCATTAACGTCCAAATTAACATGCACTGAGTGAAAAACAAAAGGTATGCATGATAATGTGATTAATTCATATTCGATTGGCTTAAGATGATTTTGGAATGATGTATACTACCTGGTTGGACGTGAGCTATATAACACTGTTTTGCACGTGAAATATTGTACTGCCATCGTTTTCACTTCTTTTGCATCATTGAAATCTTTTTCATTATTCTTTTTTATGTGTTCAACGCATCGCCTGACTTTACACATTTCCAATGTTCACTTCACGAATATAAAGTGGGCCATACCCATTTTCTCGGAGCAGAAGAAGAAATGGAAGGATCCTTCTAATCTTATTAAAAAAGGAGGAGAAGAAGATGGGAGAAGAAGAAGAATAAAAAGAAAGAGAAAAACGACATTCATATCATACTGCAAGGTTTTTATTGGATAAGGCAATAAGAAGTACAGTACAACTTCGAGAGTCGGACCAATTAAAAAAAACAGAAAAAGAAGAAGAAGAAAGACAAAGTCAGGGCTTGCAACTAGTGGCCACGTAGAGCATTCGCTATGCTATGATCATCATCTCGTCCGTCTCAGTTCTCAAAATGTTCACCTTCAGTTACTGCAAAAAACAAGCCAGACATCAGTAAACCGATAGAGCACGTACACCAATCGAACTAATAATAATCCTGCAGGAATGGAATCTGAATGGCCAGGTTGCTTACTATAGATACTGCCGAGGCGTATTGCATCGATAGCATTCTTTCCTGCTCGCATAATTGTGCTCATTGCACCCCGGCCTATCAAATTTTAAAAGATATATCACCATAACTATGTATATAATATATATAGTGATTAAGATACATTAAATCATTCGTTCATGTTAATGCTACTGAATCAAGAAATGTTCTAGGCCAATCAAGCGTGAGCAGGAAAGAAAGAAGAACAATCCACGTGTACTGGGATAAAGAAAGCATACACGGAGCAGATCCAATCCCCTGATTTCCAGCCAGCGCGCATTCCACTGTAGGCACCGAAACCCTGCAACTGGTCGAAGCCCGGGACACAGCTGCTCTTGGAGGTGCCGCATTTGAAGCAGTTGGAGCGACAGGCGAAGTTGTGAGTGCCACAGATGCAGTACCAATCCCCGGGCTTCTCGTCGGTCCCACCTCGCACACCTCCATATTCGGAGCCGTCGCCAATTTTGGGCATATTGCACTTCTGGCAGCTGTCGCGCCTGCTGAAGTTGAAGTGATGGCATGACTTGCAGTCCCAGTCTCCCGGTAACCTATTCATCTTCTTAAATCTGCTTTTTCAGGAATTAACAAAGGGGAGAAAAAAACTATCAACATTGTTGCGACTTGCACTGCAATGTGATCTGAAATGGCAGAGTTCGCTACTCACTCACCAACGGAAAGGAATAACAAGAGGTGCAACTAGCGGTACTAGCTGGAGAAGAAGACGGATGTTGCTTGGTGAACTTGTACTGCGTTGTTGTGGTTTTGCTGTGCAGGCTGGGGTGGCCTCTTATACTAGGAGAAAGGAAGGCTCAATAATCGAGAATCGATTTCGGGTTTGGACTGGTGAAGGCCCGGGGATGTTCTCTGGCAATCTTTCATCTGCGATGGAATCAAGCAAAAACACACTTGAAAGGAATAAAAAGAGAGGGAGAAGGAAAAAGGTTTTATCATTGAGGTTGGCTAGGATGCTAAAGATAAAACTGCTTCTTTCATGGGCGTAAAGCGGAAGGGAGATTAAGTGAATGGATACTATTGTGATAGTAAGATTATATTGATTATAAGGGAAGGTGGCATTTGATTTTGGCCGGAGGTCCATATGTGAACTCTTTAAATGATTCTCAACCTTTATATCGTTCAAAAACTATGAAATCGTGTTCATTTATTCGGCAATCTATCGGTTGGTGTTGTATAGGATGAATGTTCTTTTTTTTTTTTTTCTTTTTTTTTCCTGATAAAGGTGGAAGACGTTGTAAAAGAATAAATGTTCTTATCTGCATGGTTTCCAGGGGGATATATATTCTTATTCTTAACTTCTCAAGGGAGGAGGTGACTGCCGTTACAATCTCAAGCTATTGTTCTTGAAAGAAATTTTCTTTTTTTCTTTTTTTTTTCTCCTCTTCCTTTGTAAATTGGCATGCATGGCAAAAATAAATATTGTCATCCATCGTCAATGGACAAAAAAAGGGGACAAAAAAAAGAGAGCTATATGAGGTCGGATTCTGCTTAGAGTTGTGGACCCTGAAGCTCCAATGAATGGGAATAGGGAAGGATACAGCCTCCCCAAGTAAGCTCAAGAAAATGGCTTTAGAGTCGGTTAATTTTCCTCAAGGGAGACAAGTCGTGATGGTAGAGATGCCTTGTGGTCATAATTTAGATGCCAATGGCTGTTGTGGGCGCAGACATGGC
Source organism: Trichopus zeylanicus subsp. travancoricus (assembly GCA_005019695.1). Taxonomy (NCBI): domain Eukaryota; kingdom Viridiplantae; phylum Streptophyta; class Magnoliopsida; order Dioscoreales; family Dioscoreaceae; genus Trichopus; species Trichopus zeylanicus. Next base: position 39,621 of record RXID01016153.1, on the reverse strand, counting down.
TCAGGTGATCTGACCTCGGATTGGATAAGAAGGAACAATGAGCCACAAAAACACAAGCACCAGCACCATATAGATCATCTCTCTCTGTCTCTCTCTCCCCCTCTATCTGACACACAGGCTGTCTCTCTCTCTGAATTCATTCATTCATCTTCAGACTTGAGACTCGAGACTCGAGACCTGAGACTCCAGACTCCAGACCAGACCAGGTGAATTTGAATCTCAGAACAAAATGAGAGCCCTTTCTCAACTGTTTCCAACCACTCCAACTGTTGTCTCTGAATTGAGGAAGGGGAAAATATCCGCCGTTTCGTGAGAATCGCTTTATTGGCGGAATATATATTCAAACACGAACGACTTACTTTGATACGCTGGCCTTTGCCGTTGTGTTATGTCTGAGCCCAGTTGGTGTTGTTTTAAGTATAGACGAAGGATTACGGTGTAGATCTAGTGGTGACGGAGAGATGAGAGAGAAGAATCCTCTCATCCTACAACGCTGACTTATGACGGCCCAACGAATCTAAAGGAAGCCTTCAAATCAGTTCACCGAACGCTCATCAGTGTTATCACTAATAGTCCAAGAAAATATAAGGAAGGGCACCGCCAATGGAAAGCGTTTTCATATAAATACACCACTAATGGCAAGACTTGGAAACAAATTTTGCGCAATTTTTTTCTACTGAAACATACGCAAGCTCTGTCCCAGAGCTGATCTTTTAGGTTGTGTAGGGCCGTCTTTTTTTTTTTTTCCAAGGATATATACATCGCTAGACTATGTTTATGAAGCTGCTCTGCTTTGTTAACATGGAAATAATCAGCATCAAATTTGGTATCCAAAGATACTCGAAGTGCAAAGCGTATATTTTTTGCCCCCCTTTTCTTGAAGCGCAATGCACCACTCTTCGCGAGCACATTACATGGAATATATTCTCGTAAAACAAATCAACTGTTTGTTGCCCGGACAGAATTTGAGCAAGAAGGAGAAAAGCACCGCACTACACATCGCCTACCCCAGGCAGACACTGCAGTCATAACTGTTCAGTCCAATGTATTATGTGAGACTGACTTGCGTTCTCGGTTAACTGGACCAAAACCATGAGCTTAAATCCAACATTTGCGAGCAGAAAAATAGAGATGGAGAAACCAATTTATATAAGTAAACAGGTGCGGAGGTGTTTCCGACCAGGACCAAAAAACTGCAAAAATGACCAACACACAATAACACCACATTATTTTCCCCCGCAAATCAATACGACTTTTTCCGGTTGCTAATGCCACTGCCACTGGGACTCCTAAAAGTAGCCGATTCAGGCGAGGCACTGGCGTCTTTTTGTCCCAATACAACAGAACTGCGAAACCCATGTGATGATGCCAAGCGCCGAGTAGAGTCAGAGCTGAGGTCAGTCTCCCTGCTAACAACTGCAGACTCCAGAGACTTCGCCTCCATCATTAGTGTGGACAACTGGTTTGGAAGGAAAAAACATTATTAGCTAATTTAATACAGTCTATGGAGAAAATAAATAAATAGACAAGAGCTGAATTTTTACGTGGATTTCATTTTCCTTCAAATTTTCCTGTAGTGCATTTATTGCAGGGCTTAAACTACAAAAAATTAGATTAGATGGAGTCAGTGTTCCATGAGTACTGCTGCTCCAGAATAAAATGTCAAGGATGTTATACACTTGTTTCGCACCAATATTCCATCAACTTGCAAAGTGAAGCTTGGTAAGTTGAAGTGTGATGAATAAATGTAAGAGGATGTATTCTCCCATCCCTGTTTTGTGAGGTTTAGAAAGAACTATGAGGGTAGAACAATTAATTGCATAGCATCAATTATTGCAGTGTCTAAAGTAGTAAGCATATCAAGTGTTGAGTGATAACCGTATATTCTGTGAAATAGTTTCCCTATAAGCCAATAATTCCTCTTCAAACAATACTTGTTGCATATCTGTCAATGATGTCAAAGGATGCTGAAGCTTTAAGAGGGACTTAGCCGGTAGAACTTCAAGGTTTACTTCTTTCCTAATGTACTCTGCACCACTGTCAATAAAGTGCAGCATAAGATACATGACAAATAAGCAAAAACTAACACACTACCTACTCATGCTTGGCAACGATTTTTAGTTAGTAGACAGGTTACTGATAAAAGATGTTTGAAGCAGCCTACCACTAATACTGCATAGACATAGTTCCACATACCTCATGTCCATATTAGAGCGGTGCAAAGCCTCCTGCAAACTTGGAGTCATATCGGAATAATCCATATCATTTGCTGCATCCTTTATGCTTTCATTTGTGGAAGTTACAAGAGAGTTACCTCTTGTTCTCTGCTTCCCTAAATAATTGACATCAGCATGAGAAAAAGACTCCTCCAAATTTGAAGATCTTCCCCCAACCTAAACAACATATAACATATCTCTCTAATCATAATTGAAGTGCATGAAACGTGTAACTAGTTTTTTTCACAAATGCAAGCTGTTAGAGCATGCCTCAGAATAAGACCTATAGATTAGAAGGTTCACAGAATAATAATACAACAAAGAACAAAGTGGGCTATTAAGCTATACTGTTTGTATCATGTATTGGACTAAATCAAACTGCAACTATCATCATATTGCCCTTGGTCGGCATTGTCATATATGTCTTTATATACTGTAGAAACTTTAGTATGAAGCTCAGGAAAAATATAAATTATCTTTACATATCATTACACCCAGTTTTTTAAATCTGCTAGCATGAAACTTCATACAAGGAAATCTATGTCTGGAACTCCTGTTGCATGTGCATTTGGATGAATGTGAGCATGAGTTCAAAGTGCAAACATCAGAGACTGCAGGGAACATAAGAAAATTCAAAGTGGACAAATCAATACTCCCTGTCTATTTAATGTGCTCAAGGGAAAAGGAAAATCTAAACCAAATCCATACAGCAAGAAAGAAACGACACACCTTATTAGCTTCGGTTTCTCTCGAGTCAGCAGTGTCCTGCTCAAAGTTTTGAGTGAATGCAGAATCCAATTTTAACATGTTCCCTGAGGAACTCCAAGATGAATCAACATCTATAACCGAGCCATTATTGAAAGGAGTTGCTTGCCTATGTTTTCCATCTGATGACTGAAATGCAATAACCTGAATTCTTCCAACCTGTGTATGTAATAGTATCAATCATCAGTAGGATGCAGATACTTCAGCCAAGAACTGCAGTTAAAACCTAATACTAACTTTCTGAGAATCTTCACTAAAGCAAGAAAATATCAGCCCAATGAAACCAGCATCAAGCAGTTGATACATTGCCTGAGTACGAACATCTGCGCAGTAACAGGATGTTGAGAAGTTACCGTTTGTTTTATATGGAAAGCATAGCAAAACACTAATCCAAAAGTACAACCCATGTTTAAAACATAAGACGAGGAAAGCACTAGGTTTTCCATAGTGACTTCTGAACATGATGAAAATGAAATGATACACCCAAGAAAAATACTACAAAACGGTCATCAAAATTAACACAAGCAAGCGTATCTCCATCAAGAAAGAATTCTACAAGTTGAAGATCACAATAGCAAAAGAGGTTGATGGTGTAGTTGGAGAAGCAACCTAAATTAAAAATATTTGGACTTTCTTGAACTAAAAATCAGAAATACAAGAAAGGCTTAGTTCAACAACAGGACAAAGATATGAGATATATGAAAAGGGAAACCCTATATACCCAATATGTACATACCCGTACTGACATATCAAATGATTAATCATGACCGGATTCCATTATATATACATATGATATATATGTATATGACATTATATATGAAATGAATTGAATATAGGGTGTGTTTGGATTGAGGGAAAAGTGGAGTTTGGAAAATGAAAGCCTGGAAAATTCACTTTTCCACCATTTGATTTGCAGGAAAATGAAATTCCAAGCAAACCAAAATCCCTAAAATCAAGGATTTTGATTTCCAGACAAATCCAAAATCCCAAAAGGCTATCACTTAATTGCATGTCAAATGGACACAAAGCAAAACAAATATGCTAGCTCCCTCTACCACAAAGCATCAAATGAAAAAGAATGCCCTGTTTCCAAAACCAAGAGAAATTAAGGGTGAGGAACCTTAAATGATCAATTAGCAATCACCTGCTTACCTACATGTGATGGCAATACAGTAATATGTGGATGAGAGTGGTACCACCCTATCACTCTTGTTGTTCTTCCCGTTGTTTGTGTCATTTTGTACTAAAGAGTCAAGGTTTAAGACTTCAAATTTATCACTACAGGCAATAAAAAATAAAACACACAGGAATAGATAAAAGAACTGAAACAATGGATATCTCAGCCTGTGCAGATGCTGCAGCCAACAGCTCGGGATTAGTCTCAACACGGTCTTTGCGCCGATCTGATCGCATCTGTGGGGATGCACCCCAGATAAAAGCAGTTGCACTCCCACCACTCAAGTGCTAAAAATTTTCAAAAACACAGGATATTAAAAGCATGATCAACAATGTACTTCAAACAACTTTAAACTCTAACAATTCCATGCACAAATAGAATATGTGTTAATACAGCAATTATGCAGCAGTATCCAAACTTAACTATAATGATAAACCATAAATCACAAGACATCAGAAAATCAGTAATACATGTGCAAGTGAAAATCTTAAAGAAAATTACAAGTGATTATCTTCAAGAAAATTATGAACTCAAAATAAAGTTTTTTTAGAACATTAGGCAAGTGATCTTTGGATATTAATAAAGAAATGCTAAAGGAGTGTCAAGAAGGTCTGCCAATTAACAATTATCCCCTCAACAGCAACAAGATCCAGTAAGAGAGTTCATTGGGAAAGTGGCAATATTATTTAAAGAAGACAATAACTCAAATGTAGGAAAAGACTTAAGATATAATTGAGGTCTTAACTCCAATTTATATACATGGATGATGGAACCGTGCATGAACAAGAATGACACGATTGTAACTTTAGCAAGAGCAAGGTTTTTCCCTTCAGCAACCCAAAGTAAATTTCACGAAAATGTATACAGCTGAATATAAGTAAGGGGTTTAAAAGGAGCTAATGAGTACAACAAAAAACTCAACAACAATATTGGACGGTGATCCACAAACAAAGAACTCTACGGTAAGTGCATCTCAAGCATCTCAAGCAGAACTTCTCAGACTCGTGACCATGGATAGGTAACAGATGACACTGTAAGGTGAAGGGGAAGGTCGCGAAAAACCAGTTATTACTTGAAAAATCCAGGACAAAAGCGCATGTCAATTCAGCAGAAGAAGATCTCATTATCCCAAACTAAGCACCAAAAAAACCAAAACACCGAAAATAGAAGAGAAGAGAGTCCAAATTCTCCCGAGGCTCGATTTTGACTCGATTTTTACAACATAAACCGATCGGAGAAGACCAAAAGAAACCCCTCTTTAAGAAAAATCCAACCCCTAAAACAAGCAACAGATCAACTTTCGCACTACTTCATTCCCATGAGGAGCGCCAAACGGTGGACCGCGTCCAACAATCAGGAGCGATCTGAAGCCCAAAGCCCGAAAAAGCGGGAACCCTGGGGTAAGGCGCTAGTTTTGCGGTGAAATTGGCGAGAATCGAGAGGAGGGAGAAAGCGGAGAGTAGTACCTCGATGTCGCCGAGGAGGAGGCCCATGATCTCCTCGGTCTCGGTGGTCAATGCGTGGGAGAGGCAAGTGAGCCAGACTTCCTCCGACATCTTGACGGTCGTTAGCGACATCCCTGGCCGGCCTACGCCTCCGCCTCCGCCTCCGCCTCGTCTTCCTCTCTCCGGAGAGACCGATTTTCTTCCCTCGGATCTCTCCTCCCTGGGAAGAGCAAGGAAAATCCTTCTTTCTTTTTTTTTAAAAAAAATTATTAGAAATTTATAATATGTTGTTTGTTTGTCGGGCGACCCGAGTCTCTTCGCCTCTCCATTCCTTCTAATTAGAATGTTAACTAACCATTTTATTATGAGTTTTAATAATTATATATTTATATAATGCCATTGAGTACAAGTGTTAACATTCAAATTTTTGGAAGATGTTAGAGCTATAATTTATTTTAGTTTAAATATAAAAATATGTTTGTCTGTCATGACATATTCAAGCAGTATTTACATGATAATATAATAAAATTTTACGTTAAATTGATTATATATATATATATATATATATATATATGGTGTGAAATATGCAATTTTGTATAAAAATTTAGCTTGTGCATTTGAATAACTTTGACCACCAAAATATTAAAACAGAAATTAGGAGATAATCCATTCTCAATATAGTAATATTTTTTTTATGAAGTTTTATAGGTAAATTTTTTTTTTAATGTTGTACTCGCTGACTGACTGAAATTCTTTCCGCAAAGCCATTGATTGTATAGGAATGAGAAGAATATTGTTCACGTCGATTTGAAGACTCAAAATTTCTTGGTAAATGTGAGGGATCCACAACATCCAATCTATATGTGCTACTTGGTGACTGGTGGAGTCCATAGCTTGAAATTTTTACATGGGATGGGGAAGTTTTGTTGTGATAATCTCTATTTTTTTAATGAAAATCTGTGTAAAGAAATCCAAATTGCTAGAGAAGACATCGTTCAGGGAATTTCAGATTGTGAAATAAAAAAAATCCCTAAAAGATCAATCCATGTCTTCTCTTATATTGATTGAAAGAAATTGTATTTACATCCACGACTTAATGGTTGTTGCAGTTATTTGTACAGATTGGTGATGGGGGTTCGAGGAACAGTTCCTTGGATGGCTCCCGAGTTGTTGATCAGTAAAAGCAACGTGGTTGCAGAGAAGGTGATTTATCTCCCTGTTGGCAATCAATCCATCGGCTTGTTACCTTACCATATTACCTGCAAAGAACTGAAGCCAAAGAGCTTCCTTTTTTAGGTTGATCTATAGTCATTCAGAATTGTCATGTAGGAGCTTTTAACCTGCGAAGCACCTCACGAGAACATGTCTTCTGAGGAGATTATAGGTTTGAAGGTCCTGCATGTCTCTTCACGGAGGGCAGTGAGATTGTCTATGTTTGCTGTAATATGAAGCCTATTCTATCATCTACTTCTCGAGCATTTCCCATCTCCCTACATTAACTATTTTGTGCTACAAGAGTGTGAACTTCATGAGTTAATAAATAGACACAAGAATATATAAACTTCAATTCGCAGTTGTCACGGGCACGGAAAAAGGCAGGAAGAGGAAGAAGATGAATCCTGTCAAATTCTCCTTCACTCCCGACGGGGATCATCTCGCAGTTCTATCCCTGGACGATGGGATCGTCAAGTTCATTTCATTTCCCCCCATCTTCTACCCCAATCTTTTCTCGTTCTCTTGGCTTTCTGAATGATTCCCATCAATTCATTTTGACGACTGTTGCGCATTTGGAAAATTATCTGCAATTTTTTACTTTCATGGCTTATATATTCTTCGCTATTGTTTATGCTAGAAACCTTCTTATGCGTGGCTTGGGGATCCACCACGTTGGCTATTTCATGTTTGTTTCGTTTCATTGTGGATGGATGCTCGCGGAACCCCTTCTTTTTTTCTCAGTTGATATAACCGCGTGCATGCTGCAATTTGCGGTGGCGGTGGTCCGATATTGTTTGCTTTCTTTTCAGAGTTTTTCGTTAAAATAGATATATATTAGAGATTGTTTTCTGTATAATTTGTTTCAATCGCGACGGAAGCTTGCTGCTTTCCTATAAGCGGTGAGCCATGGGCGAGAGTGATTATCTATTGAATTTCAGATATGGAACACTGGCACAGGGAAGATTGTGGCGGAGTGGAGGGACCAGGACAACAATTCAGCTACTAATTATTCTTGCATTTTATGTGGCTTCATCAATAAAAAGGTATGTTTTATCCGTCCCTTCAGGCTTTCTTTTAGTCATTGTTTTGAAATATTTCCCTAGGTTCTGTTTAACTTTCAGCATAAGAAGACTAGGTCATTGTTGCTTGTTCTGGGAATTGCTTCCGGTGAGGTCATGGCCATAGAGTCTGCAACCGGAGAAAAATGGTGGATTAACAGTGACTGCGGCTCTTAGTATGCCGCTTTATGTGCTGACTGACTGATTATATTCTTAGCGCATTCTTGTTGTTGTTATCTCTCTCTTTCCAAGACTAACAGCTTGGAATCTTTCCCCTTTTTGTTTTACCCTTCATTTACATATAGAAACCAACGGAGATTCTTGTTTCGTTAACATATGGAGGAGTTGTAGTCAGTTTTAGACTATTTACCCATCAGCTTCTCTGGTATGCCATTTATATGTCTATATCTCCATTAGTGCTTTGCTCCATATCTTAAAATTCCATTCATAATAGTGTGTGGATTATTTTTTTCTTCTTTTGATTTTTGTGAAACACTCACCTTTGTCCTCCGTCACACTCAGGCTTTTTTTTTTTTTTTTGTTTCATGTTATTATTCCCATGGAAATGAATACACTGATGTTATTTTGCAATTTGTTATGTTATTGGTTGATCAAAACGAAGATATTTACTTATTTCCTCAGTGGGATTGCTGCTCTTTATTTTGTGGACAAGGGCCTTGTGATTTATGTTGTGAGCATGGATGGAATAATGCATGAACTTAATGCAGAAACTGGAGAGTCTTTGACGAAGTTCAGAGCTTCAAAGAAGCCCTTTAGTTCTGTATCTCTTTCCTCTGGTGAGCTGTACATTGTCTCTCCTTCAAATTGGCGCCACTTGCTTTTTCATGATTTATGGATTTATGCTATGTTACATATTGGAACTCTCCAAACATTACTGAAGATCTTCAAATCTTTAACTTTCTCAAGTTTTTTTTATTTTGAATTTTGTTTTTTAATAATTTTATTATACATGTACGTAATTGAGCAAGCTTGGTGGTCTGCTAGTTTTATCTAATTTGTGGGGATTTAGTTTTTGCAAGATGGTACCAGATTTTTCTGATTTTATAAGGGTGGCTTCTATGGTTTCTTAGCTAAACAGTCTTCTCTAGCATTTGCTTTCAGAAATATTATTGCATGAATTGTAACAAGAAAGAGGAAAACCTTTCCTTTGTTATAACCAAAACACTGTAACCATGCTATCAGTCATTTATGCTAATGTGTTTTAATGTAATTCATCTTATCAAAGCACCCTTTATTATGGAAATCATAAGTAACTTGTTACTGCTTCTTAGTTGTGCAAGTGACAAAATCCGACTTATTTGCTTAAAAGATAGGAAGGAAACAGCAAAATTCACCTCTGCTCGGGTATTGGGATCCATTTCTTTCCCAAAGTTGTTACAGTTGTTACTCTTACAATGACTTCAACCCTCAAATCTTAAATATTCTGTGATTTTGTAACAGGGCCTTCTCCAGTTTGTTGCTGTGGCAGATAGCGGAGAACATGTTGTTTCATCTTCCATTGGAGAGAAGAAGCTTAAAGCGCAGTCTTGTGATTCAAAGGATAGAACCATCAATTCTTGCACTTTCCTTACCATGCAAAGCCCGCCATTCATGTTAGAATGCCAAAGCTCTGAAGAAAAAGTGTTAGGTGTATTTTCTATCTCACGGAAAGGTGTTGCTTATATATGGCGCTTGATGAGTCTTTCAGAAAGTGGTGTAACGTCAAACAGAATCTTGGTCGTCAAGTCGCAGGAAACGAACAAAGACAAGCATAATAGTGGCAAAAACAGTCAGTTTCAAGTAATCGCTGCTAAAATACGTAGTTCTGGAAAAAATGAACCACTGTCAGTGCTTGTTGCCCATGGTGCATTGGATGATCTGCATTTCAAAACGTTGGAGGAGACTAATCACGTTGAGGACGTTCACTTGGTGATGGATGATGAAATATCACTTAACCAAACCATCGTAGGAAAAGATCATCTGTGAGTTTGTTTCTGTCGGCAGAGGTGCAGTGTTAGTGTCTGCATTGCCTTAGATAAGAAGTTTGCTTAGTCAACATGCGAGCAACATAGTGTCCCAAGATCATCTATGCTTATTCTTAACTCTCTCTTCTAGGTTGATTTCATTAATTACCTCTTTTTTTTTGTGTGTGTGTAGAGTAAACAACTAGCCCTTCATTTCACTAATTATCTCTTGACAGAGGGGCTTTGTATATACACTGTGTAATAGTTTTAGCTATTTTTTCTTCTTTTAACTCTGATTTGGTGGATGCTTGGTTCCAACTTAATTTGGCTAACATATATCTGCTGTCATCTTGTAGATTGTTCAGTCCAAAATTTGGACATTTGGATTAGCCCCTCAGCTATCTTCATCCCTGGATTACGTATTTGCAGGGGTAAGTCGCTATCGACCATTATTGGCGATGCCTATATTCCACAATGGTCGTCTAAGCAGTAGTCTCGGTTCCAGATCCCAGAAGATGAGATGAAGGCGTGATTTCTGCAATTGTCTATGAGGACAAAGACGGGGGTGAAAACGAATCAGAAGATGCGATGGAAACTGACGAAGAGGACCAAGATGTCAGACCTGCTATTCAGTTTTATGATTCTGATGTAAGGGAGGTAATGAGTGATTTAGAGGATCAGCATTGGCAGAAACCGAAGGTTGGCCAGCTAGAGTGCACCATAGCTGTCAATCTTGACCTGCAAGCTGCAACTGTGGGGGCTGACATCCCTTCTCGTTAATCTCTGTGACACTAAACAAGTTTACTTTATCGGACAATAAATTTGACAAAGCACAAAGTAATGAAAATAACGGAGCCTCGCCTGTAATTCTCTACCAAAATGAAAGTAGAAGATAAACGCAGTACGTCCAGATTTTGTAAGGAGACGACGAGGGAGAGGGCTTCAGTGTAATAATCCAAACATTAGGGGGTTTAAATTGTTAATCAACAACCAACCGGTCGGGCCCGGAACCAAAGCCGCCCACGTCAGCGCTTAGGACAAACAACATCACGTTTGCCCGTCGGATGCGGATCCATATTGAAATACCATTTGAAAGTCCTTTCCGGGTCCGGGCTTGAGACCCGTCTCTCTCTCTCTCTCTCTCTTCCTGTTTGGCAGTAACAAAAGGGGCAATGAGAGTTGGTTTGTGTGTGCTTCTCTCTCTCTCTCTCTCTCCGCCGCGTCCCCTTGCTGCCTCTGCCTGCTAATTACTAGGTTAGGGTTTCCGCCGATTTCAGCCACCAGCGACAGCAAGCGAGCGAGGTCAATCAACTAATCAAAAGCGGCGGCTGCTGCTGCTTTCCGATTCATTCGCAGCACCAGCGCGAGCTTCGATTTCCAGACGCCCCACGCAGGCGGTAAATAACCTCTCTTCTTGCTTCGCCGATGCTATCGCTTTCGAAATTACTTCTCCGCTTCTTGTGCTGTCTTTTCGGAGATGAATGACCTTTTCTTTCATTGTTGCCATCATATCCCTCCCTCGAGTTTTCTTCGAGTAGTCGCTCGTAGGAGAAGCGCATTTTTCTTGTTTGGTCGACCGCCCTCGCTGTTTTTGTTTGTTTTCTTCTATTTTTGTTGATGTCTGATTGATAATACCTTTCTATCGAAGATGCTTCCTCAAACTGTACGCTTAGACCCAATTACGCCGCATGCTGGTTATAACATCTGATTAACTGGAAGTTTTGTCGGACCGGATGATTCTATTTTGCAAATTATTGTTGTTGGGTTTTCCATCTCCTATTTGATTCTTCTTTTGATCCCACTCTACCTCTTGCTAGACATAAATTTGATCCATTTTGCAATTTGCGTTTTGTGAACCTACATGTTTAGTTGAGCAAAGTTTTTTCTACTCTTGTTGAAGGTTGTTTTTCGTGGATGCACCCTTGTAGCCGACTTGGGTTCAGTCGCTTGGACTCCCTCTTGTCAATCATCAACTATCTTTTGATCCTAATTCTTGTTTCAAAGATTGATGCACCACTCAACAGGTTTTCGTTCTGATGTTCCATAAAGTTGGACGTTGGTGGGATGCTTTTTCTTTCTTTGATTGGCCATAACATAAATATGTGACTTGAGAGCCACAGTTCTAACCTGCACGATTGCTTCATATAGTTAAGCAGAGGCAAACAAGCTAGAAAAAAATTACGAACAACATGATATGAGCATCCTAATAAACTGATTTTACTGACACAATAGATTTCTGAGACCTGGTGGTTGGGATATACTCACACTGTATAATATCACGATAAAAACTTATAAAAAAATTTATTGATCAAGGATTCTGAAAATTATTGGGCTAAAATCAGCATAAATATGATAAAGGTCTTATTGTGTACATTTGGATGGTAAAGGTCATTTGTCTGAGTTAGAATTAGGTGACTACAGAAATTAAAATTTATTCATTGACATATCCTTGAGATATACTGAAGTGCCAAAACATCCCAAATTCCAGGACCTGACCATGGACACAAATCATCCTATTAGTCAAGGATTTAACTTTTGGCAGAAACTGAAACATTTCGGTTAGAGAAGAAGCAGGACGTGTGTGACAGTAAGCAGCTCCTCCTCCTCATTCTATTCTTTTAATATAATAATGTGGAAATTTTGACTTTATAAGGATTAAACTCAATTTAAATTAATTAAAATATGATGTAATATTATAGTAAACCTTCTCCTTCTCCTCCTCCTCCTCCTTTTTTTTTATATAATAATGTGGAAATTTTGACTTTATAAGGATTAAACTCAATTTAGATTAATTAAAATATGATGTAATATTATAGTAGAAATTGTCACCAATATTTTTTGGGGTTTCTTTTTTTTTACATTTTAAAAAAATTTTATACTATTTTTAAACCTAAAATCAAAGTATAGTCAGATCATAGTAAAAAAATTTTTAAAATGATTTGGCTGAAGTCGAAATAGAATTGGTTTTGGCCAAAACGTATCAACTTCGGTCGGTCGATTCCGAAACCAAAACTTAAAACCTTGCTATTGGTAATGGTTAGATAGTATTAAATACATCTGTATATATAGGTTTTCTTTCGTGCATCTGTATTTGGCTTATCGTCAATAGCTATTAAAATAACATGATCTATGAGCTGTTCTATGGGGTCTATATATGTGTCTACAATGGAAAGTAGGAATATACTGATGCTTTTTGGATGTGCATGTGGATGAGATGGTCAGATGATGAGTATGGGTAAGATAGAATACTCTTTGTGGGCTATCATGCCCCAACAGTAGACATATTAGGAAAAAGGAGATATAATGGATTCGTGTTATTAATTGGTAAAAGCCTACTGTTCTTGCAGGTTTCTGTAATTAATTTGGCTACTTAGTTTATTTTATAAGCTAGTAGAGAACTCTTATGTATTTGGATGATACGTGGATAGTAGAACTTACTCTTGATGTGGGTCTCTTAAGCATTTTTTTGTATATGGATCTATTTTTACTGGGAAATATATTGTGATAATATAAAATGAAGCAAATACTATAACTACAGGATGATGACCATATAGATTCATACATATACTTGCATGTGTGTATTTCCAAAGTGTGTTTAATTTTACTTCGGTGAAGTATAAATACTTGTTAACAGGAGAAAATTGTATAATTATCCAGGATTTTACCTATGAGATTATCTTCATAGGAGGGTGTTGCTAATTTTGTATCTAGAACTTGGACTGACATTTAACTTTTTTTTAGTAAATCTGAGATTTGCTATATAAGCCCTACCCTACTAGGTAAGGAATGGACCTTACATTTATCAACATAGCTTTTTACATTTTCTGTGTAGAACTGGTGATCTGCTGGTTCAACAGAAAACTTAGTGTACAATTTAGAATCTGTTTGGTTATCTTTTCCTACTTTAACATGAGTAGTATTGGTGTTTGTGTTGATTTGCCCACATTTTTGTTGGTCAGTTATCCAGTTGAGTATGCCGAAGGAGAGAAAAACCCGTTCACTGTCTTATGAACGACGATCTCGTGCATCGCCTTTCTTGAGTCGCTCGTCTAGTCACCGGGGAAAATCTCCTTCCTCCTCAAGGAACCCACATGTATCTCCCTCTAGAACACCTTCAGCCAAGGACACTAAAGAATGGGAAGAGGCTCGGTGCCCAGTGTGCATGGAGCACCCCCACAATGCAGTTCTCCTCCTCTGTTCCTCCCATGACAAGGGTTGCCGACCTTTCATGTGTAACACCAGCTATCGTCATTCTAACTGCCTTGATCAGTTTCGCAAGGCTTTTTCAGCATCGTGTGCATCTCAGGATAATCACAAATATAGCCAGCCAATGAAGCTTTTGTGTCCCCTATGCCGTGGGTTCATCCATGACTGGATAGTTGTGGAGCCTGCCCGGCAATATATGAATGCCAAGTCCCGAAGCTGCTCTACAGAGAGTTGTGAATTTAGCGGTGCCTATAGTGAATTAAGGCAGCATGCAAGATTGGTGCATCCTGCTGTGCGACCATCTGTTGTTGATCCAGAACGAGAACAGGAATGGAGGATAATGGAACAACAACGAGATATGGAGGACCTGTTTAGCACATTGCGGTCTGCAATGGGTCGAAATGTGGCTGGTGATGAGAATGAGGATTATCAAGAAAATGTGATTAGCATTCCATCAGTTGCTATCTACTTTGTGCTACGAGTTCGCCGATATCCTGTCGGGGAAAACAGTCAGACTCCTGGACATCACCGCCATGAAGCACAGTCTTATAATGATCTGATGCCTCCAGTTTCCAGTATTACCAGTGACTATGACTACAATGATGATGATGGTGGATCTGAGGAGACCTCTACTTCTCCTGGTGGCAGATAGACCGTGTCGAGGATGTCAGGTCATAGTCATGTTGCATACAGTGATTCTGCTTGGGCATCAGCTTATGGCTGTTCTGGGTTCGGGGGTTATGTGGATCATAATTAGAGGTTTCATGTGCCAGGTTGTTGTAATTGATTCTAATAATTTTGGTTTGTTTATGTTGCAGCAGCGGTGTTTAGAGATGTTGGGGTATTTATTGATACATGCAAGGGAGAGGAGGCAGTATTATGGGTACTGCAGCAGCAAACAATGAAGCTTTGTATTTCAATTTGTTTGACCAGACATTCTCTTTTTTGGTCTTCAATGCAAATGCCCTGTTTGTGTTTGGAAATTCAGTTATGGGAGAAATATCATTTGATTTCTTCATCTTATTGAGTGTAAGTAAATGAGTCATCAGTATCTTTAGGATTGTTGTCTTCTTTGTCAGGTGCCCAGCTGCTCAAAGAAGACATGGCATTTACGTTTTCCATGATATTTTTGTATTCTTGGTGAAATTTGTTCCTCCCATGAAGGAAATCGGTTGTTATTGAGTTCAGCAATTTGATAGGCCACCGACTTCGTATATTTTTATTAAGGATTTGTTTTGTCTCGAATGTTCTCCTGACCAGCTCCCTAAACACTATTAACATAAATGAACTTGGTAAAACGGCAGAGATGGATATTTGGATGCCTTGTGTGAAAAGAGCAAAAAAAAAAAATTTCAGAGCTCATTTGAAAATTCGATCTACATCTCAAGTATTGGGTGAGCAAAAGATCCGAATTGAAAAGTCCGTACGCTACCAAACGTGGTGTGGTACTGTTTCTGGTTTTGGTTTAAATAATTAAAAAAGACAGGAAATCGGTTCAGGTTCGAGATTTCGTGAAAAGCCGGAGAACTTGTTAAACCCAATTCCCGAAGTGAAGGCCCCCCCCAGTCAATGTACCTCGTGAGTCCAATCTCTTCTTCTTTGCCAACTGCGATCCGTGTCCCTCCTGGACGACGGTCAGCTCTTCCATTGCCTGTCGCCGCCGCCTCTCTCGGGTGGCCTGATCGGTGCCCTAATAAGACCTCGGGGAGAATAAAGCGGAGCACCATCGCTTCTCCTTCTGCTCCCTGAGTCCCGAACCAAGTCAAAATGCTTGAAACTGTAAGTCTTTCTTGCTTGAATGCCGCATGATGATGATGTAAACAACTGAATTCTGCTAGGTCTTGTGCAAACCTGACATCCATTTCTTTTTCAGTTACTGCGTGTGCTTCGCATCAGGAGAAAACTGCGACGAAAGCTATGGATGCATTGGATGCCTCAACACAATGGATTACTCCGAAGCAGTCGAAGAAACCAAGAAACAGGTCAGGTTTCATGATCCACTTGCCTTTACCGCCAAGGTTATCAGCAACAAGGCGGTGACAGTCTGCTTTCTTCTCGCCTTTTTCTGTTTTAGTATCGATCTCCGGGCTCCGTCGTCATGGAATTGAAAGAATTTCTTGCTCACTCTGCAGCAGGAAACATGGGCGAGACATAGAAATGGCTGCAATTGCAAGAAGACTACGTGCAGGAAAAGATACTGCGATTGCTGTCGGGTAACAGGCAAAACGAATTAATCGGTCTTCTTGTTTCTTCGCTTTGTTCGAAGATCGCTGTCCTGATTCTGCTGCCGTTCTGTTCAGGCTGGAGTCGCTGCTCCTCTTTGTGTTCGATGTCAAGGCTGCGAGAATACTATTGGCACAAGCAATGGCGATGCCATTGATTACATCTGACTCACGATGACCATACCTTTCAATTGCCCTCCTCTTGACCGCAGAAGCAAATAAACTACATAAATTTTGATTGAAAGTTGATTACAGGATGAATCATATAGATTTTGGTGGAATGAACCATTCAAAGGTTTTCCTCTGACGAAAATGGCGAGCGGTTTTGCCGGGTGATAAATGATCATTATCCAGCTGAAAAGTATTTAATATGCAGACTGCGACCAAAACAAGTAGCAACACCAAAGTCTATTCAGAGATCAAGCAAGACATGTGGTATGAGATACGATAACTCATACATTCACAAACACCCGCGGCATTTAAAGCAGCGTCTGATTTATCTATTTATCTACTATTCTTAATGCATCCATTTGGTCTGATTGCTCAAATTTTCTGACCACCCCGGATCAAAAGTGGGAACTATCAAGTCCCAACTTTGAAGTTAGCCACTTGCAGACATCACCCATCTCATCTGGGAGTGTGTAATGGCCTAATCTGCATGATTCCAAATTTTTTCTTAATAAGACCAATTAATTTAATCAACTGAAAGTTAAGAAAAGCAACACTTCACATACCCATGATAAGTTTTAAAGGAGAGGTTTCGAAATCCAGCTGATCTTAAACTCTCGACTGATTTCTCCCCATGTTTATAGAGCACTACATCATCTCCTGTAATTATATTTTTATTATGAGAAACATTTTGCACGAATGTAAACTACAAGATATGTCCAAGTCGTGCTTCGAACAAAGCTAATGTTCTGATCACACTAAAGTTTAAGGATGAATAATTAGACTGAAAATTAGATGATCCTGTTTATATGTCCACCTGGTAAATCTAAATTCTGAACCAATTTGAAGAAAAGTAGCAAATTTTCAAATTAGCCAAGACTTGTGAACAATTAGCATCCTATGTATGATGAAAATCAAAAGCCACTGGATTCAATCTATTTATAAATATCTAAACATATTTATTAAAAATTCCGATGTCTTGCAAGGCAAAAGACTAATCCTCTGGAAGCAAATCCCCAAGCCCTGATAACAACAGTAAAAGATAAAACAATGAAAGAGAAAGAAATGAAAGACAATTATTCAACTCACAAAAACAAAATCTTAATATACCTTCGTCTTTTGTAATCAAAGTTTAACCTAAACCTCGCAGAGATCTAAACATTCCTAACACAACCAAGCCCCCAATCCTGGATTTGGATTTTGAGACAATATCATGTCATTAGGGCACATCAAGAGATGTACAGCATAAAAGTTATCTGTCCACCACGAGGGATAAAAGTGTGTCGAGTTAGACCGGGATGGGAACCAATTAATTCAAGCAAAAAATGAAATATGACGAAGAAGAATTAAAGGAGATTGAATCCTAGATTGACACCTTGGGGGCAGTCATTAGACAGAATGCTCCAATTAGTTGCTGATGAGATGGGTACTTTCCATTGTACTCCTGTGCATTATGAGTTTAAATTTGATCTCACAAATGATACGAAAATTCAGACTAAGATCATACAGGTTCTGTTTCAGCTTCTATATTGAACCAGTTTTTAAAATGTAAAATCCTGGACTATCCTTGATATTCCATTATATTATGTTCCAATCTATACTTCAGGTTGTTAAGACACACACATTGCATTACCACTCATTTAGCCTGGTCTACTGCACCCACCCTTTTTGAAAGATTTCAAAGTTAACAAACTTGAGCAATTTGTATCACCCATTTTATGAATCAGATATACATAAAATACAAGTATACCTAGCAGACTTTAATAGAAGAGCAGCATTATTGTCTAAAGATAACTCGGTCTAATATTTTTAAAATCTTTTTATAGACTGATCAGAATGTAAGACCCAAATAGGGGGGGCTTTATAGATCTGAGAGAAACTATAGGTAGAAACTACAATTCCGTAATTGAGATCATGAAACTGAGATACTCCAGATCCACAAAAAAAGCAGAAGAAATCTAGGATAATAAACTTCTCGTGGAGTGTGTAAATATGGACTAAATACCTCTTCCATGACAAAGCAAAACTGGTAAGACAGCAGATCTTATTGTAGCATCTCGTGACACTTCCACTTTGCTCTTCAAGCCCCTAAAAAACATGAGCATGAGGTATCAGATAAGCTTGGATTAGACTCCCATTCCTCATTGAACATAAAAGTTATGTTGAGGGAATTGCATGACTGGATAGCGTCAACAGACCTGGAACATGGAAGCCAGCCACTTAGACCAATAACTGCACTTATGTTGGCAGGATATGAATGGCCATTTCCATATTTCCCATGAGAGTAGCAAGTAGCAGAGTACAAGGCAACTGCAGAACCCATACTGAAGCCTCCAACACCAAGCTTGACTACAATGACCAGGTTCCAGAAGTTAATAAAAGTTTTAGTTGTAAAAATCATATTTAAGTACATGTGCATGCATCATACAAGAATATATGACATAATTTATACAAAGTTTTATTCATGGAAACAAAATCCTAACATCTTATTTTAACTTAAACTTTACCCTCACAAAAAAATGTCATATTTTTCATTCTTGTGCAATTTTCAGTTAGATAGTGAAACATTAGCTACAAGATTTTATGCATATAAAGAAAAACTAATGATTACATTCATTGAGATACTAAAACAACAGTTTTGTATCGTAAACCATCTAAGTCATGAATCTGTATCTAGTTTATTAATAAGGACTGGAGTTCACATATGTGGTATACTATTTCTAGGAAGTTGAGGGATTCATAGGGAATAGGGAGGTGTTCTGCACCTGGTGCACATAGATTTGAGTTGAAAGATGGCCTAAAATGTGTATATTTGAAACATGCACCCAATAAAAGAAGATATGCAAAAGGATGCTAGCAAACAAATATTCTTTTGCCTTGATGAAACATACTGTCAGCAGGCTCAGTAGACAGGAGGTTTGCAACATGTGCAGCTGCAGCATCCATTCCCTCAACATCATCAGGACCATCTACTGAAAGTTCCCTCACATCAAACCCTTGGTAGAAAGCCACAAGTAGGAGGTTTCAGTAAGTTTTATAGAAACAATCTCTATATTTGTTCAGAAGATTTTGACTAAAATTTGCTGAAATTCCTTATACAGTCGTATCCAATAGAAGGAAACAGTATGTCTTTTTACTTAAGCTAATAAACTTACAAGCAGTGCATGGGAATCCACCAAAAGCTGCCACAGGTTGGGTAGGAGCAGTTGGGCATATCCATTTAATCTGCAGGTTATGCGCTCTAATGAGATTTTTAACAAAGATTACTATAGCTAACCAATGAAGGATGAAATAGCCAGGTAAACAAGCTTGTTTTCTCAAGGATCAGAAAATTAACGGCAGATACATGTTTAAGACATAGCCGATAGAACCTAAGTCTGAAAATAGTTCAGTCTCCAATTCTTACATTCGGAAGAGGAAGTGTTTCCAAAAGTTGAGACCAGCTGCAAAGAAGAAAAGAAGATTTCAGAAAGCACACCGAAGAAATTGATTGAAATAATTTGGTGTAGTTAGCGGATAAAATACCAATTCTTAACTCAGAAAACATTACCAAAAAACAAAACTCAACACAGAAAAGTATGCTATTATAATACATCTATAATACAACTAAGGCTTGTTATAATGGAACAAGAACAGGGGTCTTGAAAAAGAGATCTGTAACAGAAGAAGGACCAAAATTTAGGAACTGCATATTATACTCATGCATGACAAATGTAACAGGCATACCAGGAAGTTACACAGAAATCAATTAAGAATCTGTATTTGTTTTTCCAAGTATGTTGCCAAAAAAGGAAAAAAGTGCAAGGGAAATGAGAAGTTGCTGTCTTTTTAGCGGACAACTGGGAATCAAAATGTTGAAGTACTGATCCCAGGCTTAAACCTTCAGGCATATTCTCCTTTATTCTACATACCAGAAAATGACAGCTTAAAGGTACTGGAGTTTTAATTTATTCAGTTAACGGCCATCCTTCTCTCTCCTATCGATTCAATTAGGATGGAACCTTGCATAAATCATAAGACTTTCCATCTTGTTGGACATGATTCTTTCTGAACGTCAGAAGGCATTTTCAAGTACTTATGTTCCCTCTTTCTGCAGTAAAAAGATGATAAAATTTCTATATGCCCACATGTTTAATAGAAAAACGAACAAGTCTGACAGCAAACTGTTTTGCATCTATCAGTAATAGAAACACGTGCAATGAAGATAACCAAAAAACATAAATCATAGCAGTGGATAAAGTAATCACATAAAAATAAAAGAATGATTCTGAACATTAGTTGTTATCTAGTCTCATCATTTGCATGCGTGCAAACTATAACTTCATGTCTAGCTAACATGAACACAGCCTAAAGTTTTGTAACATTCATAAAAATTGTCGAACATTTTTTGACAGAGTATATGTTTTCACCATAAAATGCAATTCGAAACCAGCTGCAAATAGCTTTGTTATTCATTTGATAGGACTGTACCAGATTACATCGTTGTTTAGAAAGGAGAAAACTTATATCATTGGAAAAGAAAAACAATGGAGTAAGTTAGAATAGTTGATGCCACCATGGAGATGAGCTACAAAATACCTTGCTCCATTATCACCCAAACCATGAAGCCAGACAATGGTGGCCTGGTGCCTTCCCTTAGGTTTGACTACATGACTCCTCCCGAACTCAAAAGGCCTCCTAGCAGTCCTGTTTCCTGCCCCCATCCATTGAAAACCACTAAGAATGAACTAGAATTTAAAATCTATATTTATTGCATGAGATGAGGAGCATCCAACCAGTTGCAAAAGAGCAGCTTCCGTAGTTCATCTTTGCACCGCTGCGAGCAGTACTAGATTACTCAACACCCCTTGCAATCACCGCTGCTCCAAACTGAAACTCCTGCAATGAAGATGCACCACATTGACCCTCTAGTTATACCCATATGTGGAGTCCAGAATATGAATAGGAACCCCTGAATCTGAATCCCACTACAACAGTCCTGCTTACACCAGCTGCAAGTTGTTCCTGTAAAGGTCTATGGAGGCGGGTTATAAAGAGAGACTGCACCTAATATGGAAAGATAAATAGAGGGAAAGCATGGAAACTTTTTTGCTGGGCAATAATCTATGAAGAGATCACACATAAACATGCATAAAGCATTGAGCTGATAAATCACAGCGCGAGTAGAAGACAAAGAGGAGGGCGACGAAGAAAGGGACAGGTGCCCGGTTTTGGAAGCAAGAATCCAATGCTTCTAGGCACTGGTGGTGCTGATGGTAGTGGTGGTGGATCCAACAGCAATCCAGGAATTTATTCAGTAATAACTCAAAAAAAACTCTCTCTGTTTTTTTTCAAAAAAGAAATCTATATATTTATTTTTTTTTCAAAATCCTTCGGTATTTGTAATCTCATGATTCTATGCTAACACGGAATACGGAAGAATAGAAGGAAGACATCAACAAAAGCCAATAGAACAGCAGAAAAGCATGAAATTTGTTCGAAAGAAGAGAATGAGGAGACTACAAAGACTTTTTTTTTTTTTTTTTCCCCGTAATCGCAGCAGCAAGCACAAACCTGAAATTGGTTGGGGGGTTGGAGGCGGCAGGCTCAACAAGGTGCGAAACCAACGCACGAGGATGATCAGTGTGGGGCGGTTGTTTTCAATGTTTGGCCTGTGCCATGCCTCCTGCGCTCCTCCGCAAGCTCGCATAATATTTTCCATTGAGTGATGATTTTGTCTGCGGGTTTGGATGCGGTGGGAGAAATGGGAACAGCCCATCATGACAAGTTGGAAAAAGACGGATGGAGATCACATGCCCAATCTGATTCCGAATCTGAATGCGCTGTTGCACCCGCAAGCAACGCTGCCAACCCTAATCCTTCCCGATTCCAAAGAATACCTCTGGCCCGCCAGCTACGCCAGGGCTTTTTCTCAGCCCTCGCTTGCATAAATTGTTTTTATTTTAAGTATTTTAAACTTAAAAAAAAAACAAATATTATAAGATAATTAAATGAATATATAAATTAAAAAAATAATAATCTAAAAACTGATATAACCGGAAAAAAAAAATACTATTTTCTCGTCACGATAGATTTACTGTACAGAAAAAAAAAAAACACCATTTTCCCCGATAAATTTTTGAATTTATAAAAAATAAAAGAACAATAAACTTAAAATAAGAGAAAGCTACGTCAAATATTCTATTAGATATTAGTAATCAAATCCTTAGTTGGAGTGAGTAGCTTATGGAAAGAAGATCCGGTGGCCTGGGTCCCATCGGCGTAGCGAAAAAGGGGCACGAGTCCAGTGGTGGTGAGGTCAAATGGCCTTCGAGGGAGTCGAGTAGATAGATAGACGACGACTCACCGCCCGTGATCCTCATGGCGTCGAAGAGCTGACTCGGATATACTACTTCAAAGTGGCCCACCCGCACCAGCCTTGGTCACATTCCAATTGCTTGTCAGTGAAGAAAGCCAGGCGAACTAATTTAACTCAAAAGTCAGCGCATCATCTTCCCGCTAACAACCACAGCAAAACGTAAGAATCTTCGGAAAGCTCGAACCCAAACGAGATTGTCAACTCCTACCGATGCAGAGGGAGTGACGCCCACTCTCACTCTCACATCCTATATTCACAAGGAAGCTTGCTCGACGCCAAAAGAGCTCAGGACATTGGCCGCCGGTGCCCAAAAGGAGCACTCAGCGTGAGAACGTGATTCGTCTCCATTCTCCAAAGGAAAATCCACTAGACTGCGCCACGGTGTTTGAAGTCTATTGTCCAGGTCTTCAAGGACGTTCTGATTCTCGCGAGGAACGGTGCTTGATTGTTTAAGTGCAACTGTCATACCGTACTACTACTACTGGCCCCAAGGATTTCTTTTTAAATTTTGTTTTTCAATTCTGCAAGGGTCAATACCTACCCAACATATAAAAACTTAATTAATAACATGTATTTGAGTTTTTATTAGCACACAATCACAATCTATTCTCGCCGAAAGAAAGTAATTGCACAATCTTGGAAAAGAAAAGAAAAATAAAGCAATCGCACTGAGTTTGGATAGAACATGTCCCAGATAGAACATGTCTCAGATATGGCCATTACTGGCCAGTAAAACACTGACAAGCAAATGGCAGTCTATAACTGATTTAGTATATGGAGCATATCGGAGATCTCCTCTAGCAACAAGAGGACAAAAAAATGGCGCTAGCGGCCGGATAAGATGGACAAAGACACAGAGTAATTCATCATGGAACCAGGCTCGTGCGGATGGGCGCTGACCCCGTTCGTGTCATCGATAGACAAGATGTCCATGACGATCATCTCCGTCTCCGGTGGAGAGTCCACTGGAATCCGGCCCTCTAGCATGTCCACGACACGCGCCATGTTTGGCCGCAGCTTGGGGTCCTCCTGTATGCACCACAGCGCCACCCTTACCGCCGTCCTCACCTCTTTCTCCTTCACGTCCCCAATTCGTTGACCCAGCACGGCCGTCGTCAGCCTCTCGTCCACCACCTCCATCACCCTCCCTTGCTTCTCCTTCTCCGCCACTATCTTCGGGAAGTAGGACCACTCCCTCTGTGAAGGTTCCCCGTCTCCGACCAGCATCACGTTCCGCCGGCCCCCAACTATTTCTAGCAGCACCATGCCATAGCTGTATATATCGCTCTTCTCGGAGACGCCGTTCTCGAGGAACCATTCGGGGGCCAGGTAGCCTCTCGTCCCCCGTATCGTCGTCACTATCCGGCTCTTGTCCCTCCCCATCAGCTTCGACAGCCCGAAGTCCGACACGACCGCCCGGAAGTTCTCGTCCAGCAGTATGTTCTCCGGCTTGATGTCGAGATGAAGTACTCGGAAGCGGCAGTCGTGGTGCAGGTAGGCCAGCGCCTTGGCCACGTCTACGGCCACCCGGTACCTCAGCGGCCACATCAGGCAGGCCGACTGCTCGCTCCTCGGGAAGATCCAGTTGTTCAAAGATCCATTGGCGACGAACTCGTAAACCAGGAACCGCGACCGGCCCGGCATGAGGCAGTAGCCGAGGAGGTGGACCAGGTTGACGTGCTGCGCGCTGCCTATGGCCGACACCTCCGACCGGAACTCGTTGTCGCTGTGCTCCGACCCTTCGATTCTCTTCACTGCGACCTGGGTACCATCGTCTAGGATCCCTTTGAAGACCGAGGCGGAGGCGCCTCGGCCTAGCAGCGATTGGAAGTGATCGGTGGCCGCTTCGAGGTCAGCGTACCGGAACTTGACGGGCAGACCGGCGACCTTCCGGAAGAAGCTGTACTCGACGTGGAGCTCGCTTCCCTCCAGAGCGGATCGCCGGACGAATGACATCCTTATCCGGTCGACCGCATCGTACTGCATCAACACCCACACGAAGACGCAGAGGATCACTGCAAGGCTGATGCCGGCGAAGACGTAGAAAGTCGTTGTGGGGCCGAGACATAGCCAGAGAATAAGGTTCAGGATGGGAAGGCTAACGAAGGTGGCGACGGCGATAATCTTGGGCCGAGATCATAGCCAGAGAATAAGGTTCAGGATGGGAAGGCTAACGAAGGTGGCGACGGCGATAATCTTGACTTTCTTAGGCTCCATTGGAGGTTCATCAGGTCAGACGGTCAGGAGGAGGAGCCGATATTCTCCTTGTCCTTCTTCTTCATCTTCTCTCGTTGACTGAACCCTCTTGCGTTGCGAGAGTTGAGAATTCGGAGATCTGATCTATGTTTGAATGGGGATTATCCCGGTTTGAGACCGTGTCAATGGTCTTAATTATTTCTGGATTTGAATATTTAGATTGCCCGGGAAGAGGCCGGCCTTCGGGAATGCTTTGTTTTGGGTAGGCCCGGCTCATTATATGCTTGTTTAATGTCGGTTTATTATTCGGTTCATTGTATTCAGTCTGGTTGATTCGGTTTAAACCAATTTCATGATATCGTGGACTCAGAATATTTTTACTGTGAAGAAAATATTAATATTTTCCGAATATTGAACTTTACAATTTGAAAATATTCAGAATACGCTTTGCATTTAAATTAGAAAATAATCCAGTAATTTGTATGCTCTCGTTTGAATTAGGATGGTGCACATAATTATGCTTAGCTAATTAATTGTATAGCAAATTATGATAAAATATCTTTCGGCGAACTTGAATATAAATAAATATAATAACAATAATTTGAAATATGTTTGGATGAATAATAAATCGGTAAACGGATGATCTCCGTATTATATGCTTTTAGGTTAAAATATATACGTTTCAGCCCTGAAATATAATTATTTTTTATCTTCACCGATTTGATTTCATTTCCTGAATATTTATTTATTTATTTGTATACCTCCTCCGTCATTATATTTTCCCCTATTTTCCACTTAAATTCCCGTAATTTTCCGGAATAACAGCGAGGTCTCCGGAGAGGAGAAAAGAATCTCCCTCTTCTTGTTCGTTCTGGTTGATCAATCTTGTAGAGCTGCAATCCTCTCGTCTTCAAGAGGTGAGTCGGATTTTCCCCTGCATTTTTTGTCGATTGATGATAATAGTTCGATGTTAATGCTCATCGTGACGACGATGGTGCTCATTTTTTCCTACTTTTCTGGTCGAATTGGTGATGTTTACTATCAATAATCTCTTGGTCTTTTTAGTTTTTGGATTGCTTCTTGGTTTTCGTCCTTGAGTTGTTTGATTTGCTTTCGATTTTTTTTTTCTACTTTTCCAACGTTCGGAAGCGAGAATTTGGTGGTTCGGTGGTTTTTCTGGATGAATTCATGTTGATTGAAGTATTCGTCGACCCAAGAACTCGATTAAACAAGTTGCTGTCGGCTCTTTTGATGCAAAGATTCAAGTTTTCAGTGCTGATAATTAGCATTTTTCTAATTTTCTAATGATTCCTTCCCTTCTGGTGCGGATTATTTATACTTATTTTCCAGAAGATCGCTGTTAAAATTTGCCTTTTTTGAAGTGCTCTCCGTCGTTAATCTTACTACTTTTTCGATTTTATTGTTTGTTGTCTTAATCTTTATCCTGGGTCGCATTCACTTCCGACCCGTCGCCGACAGAGCTCGTTGCATTCTGCTTCTTCGTGGACGCTATTTTGTGTATATCAGAGCTGGGGATGACCTATTTATTGTTCGTATGTTCCTGTTCTCTTACGAAGGTCGCCAGCCACTTTCAATGCGCAGCTCTGTCGAATGTGAACATCAGCTCTGTAGGATTTTTCACGTAACAGCTGATTCCTCTTGGAAAAAACCAACCAAAAAAATCCTTCTGTTTTCTGAGTGTGTTTTATGAAGATGGATTATTTATCATTTTAATTTTTTCCGAATTTGATTATTATTATTATTATTATTCAAGATGAACTACCACTCGCTAGTCTGTCGGTTGTAGCAACTAGGTAAGTGGTCTACGAGAAGCTAATTTAGCTGAAGAACGGACTCTGTCATGGGCTTGGCAACTCGAAAAGGCACCCCCGACAGCTGAGTCCATCCACTGCGCTCTTCCCACATGGTATAATTTCCATATCTCAAGGCCATTGCATCTGCTGCTGCCGCCAACTCCGGCGCATCACACACTTTAAGACACTGTCTGATCATTGAAGCTAAGAAGAGGTAAGCCCCTCTGTGGCCCATGGTGAGCTGGGTATATCTTCATGGGCGCAGCTACAGGCAAATGGGCCCATGCGCATGCATGTTTCCCGTGCTTTTTGAGTCCAGAACAGAACTAGTCCACTTGACTGAAAGCTTGGATGCACCTTCGTTCGACTGAAAGAATTCAACTGCTACAAATCTGGAGGCCATCTTCGCGTGTCTATTATGGCAAATGTTCAATGCAGCTCCCAGTTCCATTTTAATGGTTCGGGTCAAATAATTGCAATGTCAATTGCTGCAATATACCAAAAAGGGCAAAAAAATGCTTTTCGAGTTCACATTGCCGTACATGCTCACATTGCCGTACATGCATTTGTCTGATCCTTGGATCGC
This sequence comes from Trichopus zeylanicus subsp. travancoricus, assembly GCA_005019695.1. Lineage (NCBI taxonomy): Eukaryota > Viridiplantae > Streptophyta > Magnoliopsida > Dioscoreales > Dioscoreaceae > Trichopus > Trichopus zeylanicus. The sequence continues at coordinate 12,231 of RXID01016153.1, read as the reverse complement.
CAGCATATGAACATGCAACGGATCATATAACTGAAATCTTCATCCAGATATTATGCTTTTGGGCTATCCAACACAGCAAAGTTAAGAATGCATATCACAAAGGAAATCACACAAAGCCGACCACCAGTTGCAACCAATCACACTAGGAAATAAAAACTCTGGCCATCAAATGAGCAATGATTGAAGTGCATCTGCTGGTACAGACCTTGTGAAAACTATCAACCCTGTTAATCCTAGGTAAATCACCATTCCCAACTCCACTGCACCTACTCAAATGCATCATCATCATCATCTGGAAGAGGTTGTGCAGCTGCTGCAGCTATCTCAGCCTCGTACCTAGAAAAGCAGTGCACCAGCATTAGGAACTGGAAGGAACAATAGTACCTCAATTAGAATTAGAAAAATATCAAGAACTAAAACCCTTCATTGCTGGGGTTAAGTGCATGAGAACCCATATTGCACCTTTTCTTTGGTTTTTGATTATTGCACTTTAGTAAAGTGTATATTTGCACTCAAGCCACTATGATCTATTTGAACTTACTGTTGTTGAGCAACAATATCTATTTGAACTTCAGGAGGAGCAAGTGCTGGTGACTCAACAAAATGCAGGTTTTGATCCCTAAAGCAAAAGACAGAAATCTATTATAAGAAGATTTGGCCATGTTAAAGAATCGAAAAAAAATGTGACAGTAAATGGCCTCTCACCCAGCAAGCTTTCTAGCCAAATAGAGGAATGGCTTCTCAAAATTGTAGTTACTCTTAGCAGAGATCTCATAGTACTGCAAATTCTTCTTTCTGTGGAATGTGACCATCTTAGCTTTCACCTGCCTGTTTTTGACATCGATCTTGTTGCCACACAGAACAATGGGAATATTCTCACAGACTCTGATGCCCACAGACAAAGTAAGTCACAAATGTCTTCAACAAAATAGAAAATTCTCTCAAAGGAAGGTCTAAAAGCACAAGCAATTCACCTGCATAGATCCCGGTGCCATGTAGGAACATTCTTGTATGTAAGCCGTGCAGTGACATCAAACATAATGATTGCACATTGCCCATGGATGCTGCCACAACAGTAAAAGATCAGCTTAGTACAGCAAAATAAATACTGATGAACAGACGTCATGCTGATGTGAGCAAATAAAACATATTAATTAGATATCCACCAAAGTTTGGACAATACAATCATCGTCTGATCATCCAAAGGACCAAAACTGACAAGATCTGTTTTAGCAGGAAATACCCAAATGGTGATTTGATTTTTATGAGTGATTATTGATCATCAGGCATGGGAACAATCAGGGAAGCCTTTTGCAACTTCAAGGGTAAAACTTATCAACTTTCACAAAAAACTAGTAATATGCTCGTCTTAAAACTTCAAAATATGATAAAAGATTATAAGAACAGTAAAATTGAAAGAACATAGGAGTCTCTGCCCATGAAGTGAAGGATATATTCTGTTGTTCATTGAGTTAGACCAAAGATTTGCAAGACACTAATGTCGTTCTAACTGGAGTATCTCCAGCCAAATGTAAGGATGTAATTGATTGAGACAGTCTCATCACAAACCAAAATAACACAAATGAAACCTGACTGACCAGACTTTAGCATTTCTAAAACACTTCAAATTTCCAAACAGGGAAGGCCAAGGAGATTTAGACATCCAGGTATGCAAGTTGTACTTTGTACATAGGCTTATAGAGCAGGATATTAGATCCTCTGCTTGAGCCCACTTATTTGGATTCAGGCTTGCAAGTAGGGGCAGGACACTAGACCATTTTGAAAAGCAAACTAACATGGTTGGCCACATAGTATTATTGTAGTAGATTTATGAGTGAAGAAAGGGGATTGTGATGCTGAAACACACTTCTCACACTAATGTCTCTGTTCATCTCATATTATTGAAAGAAATAAAACTTGAGAACATAATAATCCATGCTATTTATTTTTTTGTATTTCCTAAGTAAAAGGGCCCGTTTGGTTGCTTAGGGAAAAAATTCTAATAGATTTTCTTCCATAGAATTTCTTTTCATAAGATTTGGGGTCACATGCAACCCCATTTCATATAAAAAATCCTAAAGATTAGTAGGCAGTATCATACTTTTGTTCTCTTGGTAAGTTTTAAGGTTATATAATAGCCCCAACTACCAAATATTGTTTGCATGACAACTGCCATAGATTTTCTCAAATATATCTATGCTATCATAGCCTTTTGTTATATATAACCTATCTCATCTTTACAGAATTGTCCCAAAAATGAGCCAGGGCACAAAGTTATACAGACAATTCAAATTGAGTTAACCAAATATTGCAATTAATCATCCTTCAAACACATAATATCGTTCATTGATATTGCAATTAATCATCCTTCAAACACATTATATCGTTCATTGCATTTTTTTAGCAACACATCATCATTATTTTAATTATAACGCATTATCAGTCATAAAATGTCTATCCATGCGTTATTATGAGTAAACAGATACAGCACTAGATTGCAATAACAAAAGAATACATATGGCCGAGAGAGAATTGCGCGGAACTCACTAGTATCCATCTCTTAGGCCACCAAACTTCTCCTGGCCAGCAGTATCCCAGCAGTAGAACCGGATCTTCCCGCAATTTGTGAAGAAGTCCAACGGATGGACTTCAACACCAATAGTAGCTGGATAGAATCATCAAAGCAACATTAACAACGCAAGATCGAAGGGGGAAATGAACAAAATAGAGAAGCAAAGCTGATCAGACGCGTACGTTCATATTTCTTCTCGAATTCACCAGTGAGATGCCGCTTCACGAAGGTAGTCTTCCCTGAAATAGATCAATCAAGAGCATTCGTCGTAAGAAAAAACCTATTTCTTGGATCCGAGTTATAATTTGAAAAAAGAAATCTAAATAATAACCAGACCAGCCAATACAACAAATACTAGAGATTCAGGCAGAAATTTAAACGTAAAAACGGAGAAAAGATGCCCTCGATCACCTGTGCCGCCATCGCCAACGATTACCAGCTTGAAGCTGGGATAATCTACGGTCTGCTGGTTGGGGAGAGCCTGCGATCGAGATCAAACGAGGAACCATTAATCTAGGGTGAAGCAACTGATAAACAAAAATCAGAGACGGCAATCGGAGGCGAAAAACCCCAGAAAAAAAATTTTAGGGAAAACCAGAGAAGTTGAAAGAATACCATCGGGGAAGAAGAAGTGACCGAGCAGCAGGAGTTGTCGACGGATTCCTGAAGCAGAAAATGGGTAGCTGAGGGGGGATATAAATACGAGGGGGCTTGGCTTTCATCTGACGCGACTATCCTAACCGTTGGATCAGATAGCGCTCGATTCGACTATTTCAATTTGGATCGTACACGTGTCAGCCGCATCCGCCGTTCCTGGATCGTCGACGCAATCATGCTAACAACGGACTCTCGGATATGATTCACGTTATTGCTGCATCCAACCAGAAGCAACATTTCAATCCACAGCCAGCAGTGGCTCTAGCAGGCGACAATCCAAAGATACCATGTGAAACCTCTGCCAGGTCTCTGGCTTCAGAACACTGGAGGACACAAAAGTTGTCCTGCCATCTCAACAGTAAAATACATACATACCTTCCACTTCGTATACAACATAAATTTTCGGACATTTTCTTTTCTATATTTGGCATTCAACAGTGCAACATACAACATAACATTTCTGACATCTTCTTCGAACACAACATTCCAGAACCAGCTTGAACCAAAAAAACTGTGAGAAAGCAGAACATAGCCTAGCCAACTGGTCCTAATTGGCAGCCATGCCTCTTACAAAAACTTATGTACTGCATAATTTAATAGTGAACACTGAAGGAGACACTGACGAAGCTCTCATTCAAATAGTTCATCCTCATCGGGGAGTGGTTGAACAGCAGCCGCAGCAAGTTCAGCTTCATGTCTGAATAAAGAGAAGACATACCGAATTAGAGGCACCAAATGCAGCAAGTTTATCAGAGTTGGTTTCACAGGCACATCAATACGGCCGGTAAGAGTTTTGAAAGTCAATAAGTACGACTAGAACTCGCAAGACATCTGTGGAACAAAGAATGGAGAGAACAACACTCACTGTTGCTGTGCAGCTAAGTCAATAAGCACCTCAGGAGGAGCAAGGGCAGGCGATTCAACAAAATGTAGGTTTGAATCTCTGCAATGTCATTCTCATGTCAGCACAATTATAAGCAAGCTCTAACTGTTATACCACCTAAATAAAATGCAACAGTGAGACTTATTTACCCTGCTAGTTTTCTAGCTAGATAGAGGAAGGGTTTTTCAAAGTTGTAATTGCTCTTAGCTGAAATCTCATAATATTGAAGATTCTTCTTCCTGTGAAATGTAACTTGTTTGGCTTTGACTTGCCTGTTCTTCACATCAACCTTGTTACCACAAAGAACAATGGGGATATTCTCACAGACCCTGATGAGACGCAGAACAAAGAATTATCCTTTGCTAAAAGACTCACTTGACATTTGCAAACTCGTTATTGATGGGAAGATAAAAATCAAACCTGCACAGATCACGATGCCAAGTTGGAACATTTTTGTACGTTAACCGAGCAGTAACATCAAACATGATGATTGCACACTTCCCATGGATACTGCAAAGGATGGAAAAAATTGTTCAGAACGTTGAAGGATAAATCAATAAAATGCAATATGGAAAACTTTTTTTTTTTGAAAAGCTTAGGTACTATTAAGGCTTATTATTTAATTACACAAGTTGACAGTTGACAATGTCTTGGAAGATAATAAGCTTCCAAATTGACCCGAGAAGTTAGATTACAAAAAATATGAAATAACAAGGGGCAGGTATAGTAGTAAGACTCTCTGCATTCTAGATAACCCTTGAGTAAATTATTGTCATTTTCTTCTTTACAAGAGGATACATTTCGTTATTTATAGAACAGAATGCAAAGAAATTGTCAACACTAGGTTAGTTGGAGAGTTTATAAAAGTCGATTCTCATCTTAGGTGAACTTCATTTGGTAGTGATTGAAATCATTAAATCAAATAAATAAAACGTAATCCATCTTGATATAGGCAAATTCAAAAGGCAAAATTGTGCACTCGGGAATCAGTATAGTAACACTTGAGGGTCCTAGTTCACCATGACATTCATACAGCTTCAAAGAAACTGAAAGGAAATTAGCAGCTTTCCCCGTCATATTTCATGAGGAAAGAACTACAGGGTAGGGAAATGATTATCCAATGTTCACATCAAGTAAACATACTTTAAGAGAGAAAAGGTCAAACACCAAGCAATGAAGAAAATAGAAGGGGGCAAAAGAGAGAGGAGAGATTGCATGACGAAAGTAATGATGGCAATTATGAATGAAACATATATGATATGCGAAAGTTTACAGTTATGCTATAGCCCAGGATTTGCAAACTCCCTTCCTAAACTTGGAATGAACAAGCTCAAGCTTGATGAGATGAGCTTTGGTCCTTTTTTTTTTTGGCAACATATGAAATGAATTGCTGCAGAAGAATAAACCAGAAGCACAGACTGTGTACCCTAATGCATCCCCTTGTCCAGTTTATAAAATAGTGAGTCTAGTTCCTTGAGTATTTTTAGGTATAAGAGATCATTATAACAGCTTAAGCTTGATTCAGATCATATAACAGTTAGCAAAAGTAGACCTAGTCTGGTAATCAATTGGGTTGGTTGTCGCAAAAGTAGCACTTACTAACTGTTAAGTCCTCATTTCTTTATGTATTCATCCACAAACGCCAAGAAAATGTAGCAACGAAAAAAAGTAAATGTTTTCACTTGGCAATGCAACAACTTACTAGTATCCATCTCGAAGACCACCAAACTTCTCCTGACCAGCCGTATCCCAACAATAGAATCTGATCTTTCCACAGTTTGTGAAGAAATCCAACGGATGTACTTCGACACCAATTGTCGCTGCGTAGAAAACACCAATTTAGGCATGGGAAACAAATTGCTAGGGCATCCATCTAAAAGAGAAGGATGAAATTTTCAACAGCGGCAATCAAATACTCACGCTCGTATTTCTTCTCAAATTCACCAGTGAGATGCCTCTTCACAAACGTGGTCTTTCCTGCATGTCCAGAAAAGAAAAATGGCGTCGATAACGAATAAATGCACAAAATCCAGTAAAGAGTGGGAAGAAGAAAACTTTTTGCGATTTCAACGAAAGAAGGTTTTGCAACAATTGCACAAAAACGGTCGACAAATAGAATTAAAAGAAGAAAGATGAGAAAAATCACCGGTTCCTCCGTCTCCGACGAGGACGAGCTTGAAGCTCGGATGATCCACCGTTTGTTGATGAAGCAACGCCTGCAGACGGGAAAAGAAATGGAAAAATTGAGGAACAAATCAACAAAGATTAAAGAAAAAGGGAAGCGAGCGAGCGGAAGATCGATATGATTTACCATCTGCCTGTTTGTTTGATTGTTTGTTTTGCGGAGCTTCGATCAACCAACGTTGAAAATAATTGCCACCATCTACTTATAAATCTCGGGGACGATAAGGTTTGGGGGCCTCGGCCGAAGGACCGAGAAGAGCATTTGGCTTCCTATCGCAGCTTCGAGGCTACGCAGGAGTCCTGGCCGTCCGATTGAAGCAATCTCGACCGTCCATCAAGTTGATTTTTTTTGGGGCCACGCCACTGATTTATATGTGGTGGCGTAGTTCTGCTGCGTGATATTTTTGGGAAATTTACCGACATTCCTTATCGATCTGGTTCTTATCAGCCACCCTGCTCGGCAGGAACCTTGCAATCTGATGAGTTGTGGAGACCCAGTCCACTGTGATGTGGATGATACCAGACAGAGTGGAGCGCGCGTCTGGATGGCTGGTTACATTTTTTGTTATTCGACAGTGGTTTCTGTTTCTTGCTGCTGATTGTAGGAGGACGGATGAAACAAATTTCTCCCTTGTTTTTTAAGTTGTACTTCTAATTTGGATACCAAACTTAACCTGCCCATCAACTGTTTGATGAAATTCCCATTTGTTTTCTCTGACAGAGTATTTTTCTTCTGTTTCCTTGTAGTAATGCGCTCTCCGTTGTTTCCCTAATAGCTTTGATTGGCTTTATGCCGACGTCGAACTCTCTTCACAAAGGCATTTTGTTGTTTGAAGATGTTGAAATCAAGCAAAGCATATTTATACACGTGTACCTGAGATTTTTTTTTTTTGTCCTCGTAATAATGCTGTTATTGTTTATTCTTGTGTCGTGTTATACATAGAACTAGCAATATTGGGGGAGAAGGGTACTACTATATGATGTTTGGTTCGGAATAATAATGGCGAGAGCTATGAATTAGTATCTAAGCTTGATTCAGTGAATGATAATCATGCAGGTTAGTAATCAAGTATGACCATGTTTTATTCTAGTTTTTTGACAGTAAAAGTTGTAACCTGGATGTATAAAGATTTCAAAGCAAAACTCTGGATCGAAAAAAAAAACTATAAACCAAAACTATCTGTGAAAAAGCAAGTTCATGAAACAGGGGTAGAAGAAGAGAAGTCCTCGATATATAACATATTCTATCTTAGTTTACTATATTCTAATTCTGAGTTTAATGCTATTTGATCCCCCTTGTTCAATAACATGATATTGTACCATTATATTAGATAGTTATGAATTGTTTGCTATTGATATCATGATCGAGACCTTATTATCAACCACATGATTTAGATCTTATTATCAAGCTATCTTGCTTTTATCTTTCCTTGGAATACTAAATTGATCATTTGTGTTTTTACTATATTTGCTGGTTTATTTCTATTCTCTGACATTTGGTCCTGTTGCATGCATAAATCATGACACGAGTTTTTCAGTTGTATCGCCTGAAATTATTTATGCAAGTAATGCCAATTATCATTAAGAACTCTGCTACCTCACGCCACGTGACTTTGCGATCACCCCTTGGCACGGATCTTGCAGTTCTAAATTCCCTAGAGGGGAATGCTCCATATGCCATTGATCTCTTTCTTCAGAATAATCTAAGGCTTTTGGTATATTTTCATCGAGTTCCTTTCATTGAGGTATGGTTGCTCTTGTTTCATTTTCTTGATTTTTTCCCTGATATTGAAATATAAGTTCCTTTCATTTTTTTATCAGAGCCCTAGATCCCTTGATTTTTCTGTATTTTTTCCTTGATATTGACCAACTTTTTGAGACAATTTTCAACAAGCTATAATGCAAGGGGAGTCTGATCTACTGAAGAAACTGAAGGACCTTCCCCATGAGCACTTGAATGCAACTAAAGACAATGAGATAGAGACAGTTCCCGAAGTTTGTTGCCGCATTTGCGTTGACCATGATTCTGAGACAGGTAATCTCTGACTGCCAAGCAAAAATATTATTGATGGGTTCAACATATTATAAATATGCAAAAAAAATTTCCAAAACGGCATGAAATAGATTCACAAAAACAGCATGCAAATAAAGGATTTTACACTTAATTTCTCATGACATAAATCTTGGACTAGGAACTATGTGTTGACAGCATGAACAATAAAAAATTATCAAAGTAATATATATTGATTGCGGAATAAGACAAGTTAGAGAAGATGAGCCACACATCAGGGGACTCACACATGAAGTTGATTACCAGTTTACTAGAAAATAATGCTCTTTTAGGAAAAATATAGGCCCATATTTAAAAGAAAAACTTCTTACTGAAAGAAGTTAGGATAAGAGTCTAAAATTATGTAATATGAAATACCAGAGGAAAGCCCCTAATAATTGTTTGTGTATCTCAAGGCAGACATTGAAAGACTATCATTAGAATTATTACACATAAATATGGGATACCACTTAAGTAGAAAATACAGAGGTGAAGGATTTGGCAGCCAACATATCATCAATCCAAGTGAAATCGAGCAGCCACATTTACTCCTATTGGAAAGATTGAAGAATAAGTGAAATAGTTAGGTGCGCTTTATCTGCAAGAGAGAGAAGAGGGAACTAAAAATAGATAAATTGTAGCAATCTTATAAATTATTTTGAATCAAAAGTGGGTGCAGTAAAATATCTTGTCTTTTTAACCTCCATTCTGCATGCACTTATCACATGCTTTATAATTCCTGAGTCTTGAGAAACCCCTAAGGGTTAATAATTTCTTGATTCAGATTACATATTTGCACGCTGTGACTAAAAATCATTTCATTCTGTACACCATAGCATGGTGTTGAAAGGCATGGCTTCCTATAACTGTCCAAATTATGTTGATAATATTAGTTAATTATGTTAATATTTTCATCTTATCAATGTTTCTAGTGTTCCCTTGGTCAATTTCATAGGCTGCTTATGGTAGCTGTGAAGTTCAGTATCCGTATATGATTTGTAGGACGATAACTTTCTAGAATCATCCGACAAACTTAGAAACTTGTGGCAGGAAAAAATGAGAAGAGGTTTACCATGAGTAAATGTCTGTTTTCTTTTGCTTATCCTAATTTCTAATTGTCCTGTGAAAATGTCATATTCCGAAATAACTGTACTATTGTCAACACACTTTATGTTCTCATGTGTGTTAATTGACCATTATTTTTATGGCCTTTTATCAAGGCGATGAGTTGATATCACCATGCATGTGTAGAGGAACACAAGAGTTTGTTCATCGATCTTGCCTTGATAGTTGGCGCACTTTTAAGGTAATTTATTCCTTTGAAAACCTCTGGTGGCAAATTATGGTGTCGAAAATCTCAAAAGATAATTAAATAAAGAAAGAAAAAGTTAAATAGTTTGATGCAAGATCCAGATAAATCTGGCTGGCTACTTACTTTCAATGGTTCAATGCTGCCAACTGTTGTTTCCAGTGCATCAGTGTAGATTCTCTTAGTGAGGTCCAAATTGCTAAAATGGACAAGGAGTATTTCTTTTTGCTTGCTAGGCTGAAGAACTATATATTTGTTGTTGAATAAACATTAAAGCACTGAGGCACTTGATGAAGGAAATAAATACTAGAATTGAAAAGTGCACATGGTAGCCCTGCTGCATAATGGTAGGAATTAATAAAGAAACAAGTGATTACACCCTAAAGGAGAAATGTATCTTGGGTCTCAGACAAACATAATGTGAAAGTTAACTTTTCTAGGGCAACTTAGCTTTTAGATTTTTAAGCACTCGAATTCAAAAAAGTTCCGTCAGACGTATTGTAACATATATAGTCATTAGCAATTCACCATTCATAGAATACAAGCATTAACCTGTTGGATTTTATGTTGAAAATTCGTTTGGACCAAGGGTATTTTTTATTCTTTCATTTAAGTAGCTATATTCTGTAGGGAGTTAAATCCTTTTATCATGTATATAGAGCAAATTACCAAATACCAACTTTTATATGCCAAACACTATTTTCACTGACAAATTAAAATCTTTTTATTCACTTTTCCTATCTTTGGAATATTAATCTCCTACTGATTAAGATCTCTCCACAATTTTTAGGCTGGGCATGCTTTCTATTATTGCACAACTTGCAATGCGAAATTCCATCTTCAGCCAAAACTGAAGAGAAGAGGCACATTGCGCAAAGTGACCTTCTACTTTCGCATGGCCAGAGATATCCTTATGTTATTCCTTTCTCTACAAGTTGTAAGTGAACAAATATCACTGTACAATTTTCTATGGTGTATGTTTGTGTGTTAACTTTGTAGACAAATTGCAAGCTCATTGTACTGGGTTTGTAACCACCAGGCATGGCCTTCCTCATAGTATGTTTGTTTCATTTTCAGATGATTGCTATTGTCAGCACTCTTGCAGCTATGGTGGACAGAGAGCAGAAGTCTAACATGTTTCCGATGCACCCAGTGATTTTCTACTACTGCTTAGGTAGCTCTACCTAATTCATGATTTATCTGTAAATATGATATGCTCTAACTAAAGTCAAATTGGGAGTTGTATTTGATACATGGCAATCTGACAGATCTTAGTGTTCAAAGAAGCTTGGATTATATGTTTGATTTTTTAGGATTCAATATTTATTATTTCATTAAGTTTAATTCGATTTTCAGCTTTTAATTTCAGGCCAACTCCTAATAAGCTTTTTGCACTCCTATCAATAAAAAAAAAAGCTTATGCCATGATTGAAATGGTTTCCCATTTCAGAAAGGGACTTAGATTGAAAGATTTCCTTTGATAATGCAGGTTTGTACTTTAAAGAGGTTTCTTGCTCTGCCAAGTTTCTCTATTTTGGAGAGAATTCTTGAATTTGGAGTCTTTCTACTTTGGATTTGTTATAAATTGGACATATGCTTACAGTCCAAGGCTTGATCATCTTGCTATTAAATTTGAACTTTTTATTTCTGTATTCAATCAAGAAATCCCTTCTTTCGTCATTAGTGAAACCAACATGTTCTGTTTCTTCCCCAGCGTCGATTTTACTTCTTTTTGCGCAACTTGTTTATATGCTGATCAATGCAAAGTCACCTTTGCAAAGTAAAATGGTGTAAGAAATTTCTTTTCATTCATCTATTAATAGGAATTAGTGGGACTCATACTAAACCATGTGCAATCATAGAAGATGCTACTTCCACACATTTATTAGCTTTGGGATAGAGGTGTAGCCTGCTTTCTTGGGCCAGTGACCTTTTTCTCTTATTTTGCACTGATATGAAGTGTGCTGGGTTCCCTGATGATTTCTTGTCAATTTGTAACAAAATCAAATATGAGGAATTGTTTCTTTCATTGACATCCTATTTAAGCTTACAGGCTTGTTGCTATGTTCTGTGCTGGTGGGGCTCACAACGATATTAGAATATGGCTTCGTTGGCTGTGAGATTCAGAACCAAATTATCATGGCCAGAGTCCGTTACTGCTGCTATTGCTGGGGCATCCTTGTCTGTATCCCTGCTTTGCGAGTGGCTTGCTTGGCTATCTTTGTCCTTGTAACTTGTATCACTGGGGTAGCCACTGTGGTGATCGTATCAGCTGCTGCAATCCAGGTCTTATGGGACCGACACCGAGACACTTTCTATCAGGAGCAATATAAAGAGGCAAAGCTTGTTCCTGAAATACAGTTTAGTTTTGTTAATTTGCTTTATTTTTCCTATCTTTATTAGTTCTGAGCCTGTAATGGATGCAGGAATATGTGGTTGAGGATCTCCGTGGGCGCTATACTCCAGTGCCTTAGCTGGTCGTAGGTGCGGAAGACTTATGAAGAGAGTGTATAGTCTGTTATTGTGGTCTTGTAACTGTGCAGAAGAAAATCATAGACTGTTCTTGTGCTATTTGT
>RXID01016152.1:0-30726 GCA_005019695.1 Trichopus zeylanicus subsp. travancoricus | reverse complement strand
TACTACTACAGTGACTACTACTACTACTACTACTTCAACAACTACTACTACTACTATTACTATTGTTGCTGCTACTGCTGCTGCTACTCGTACTACTCCTACTACTACTACTTCTACTACTACCACTACAAATACTTCTTTGATTACTGCCATTGCTACAACTACTACTTCTACTACTACTAAAGCGACTATAGCAACTTCTGCTACTACTACGATTATGACTATTACTACTACTACACTCCCACTACTACTATATCTGTTGCTACTACTACGAATACTACTACAACTGTCACTACTTCTACTACCAAAACTACAACTACTACTATTACTACCACCACTATTACTACTACTAACACTATTATAACTCCTCATACTACTACTCCTACTACTACCAACCCTACTTCTACTCAATTACATCTACTACTACGAATACTACTACAACAATAATAACAACTACCACTGCTACTACTACTACTACTACTACTCCTCCTCCTCCTCCTCCTCCTCCTGCTGCTGCTGCTACAACTACTAATACAGCACTACTACATCTACTACTACATCTACTACTACTACTAATACAACACTACTATATCTACTACTACTACTACTACTACTACTACTACTACTACTACTATGGCTACTGTTGCTATTACTTCTGCTATTGCTACAACTGCTACTGCTCTTACTTATAATGCTAGTAATACTTCTACTACTGCAATAACTGCAGCTACTGTTACTACTACAACTGCTACTACTACAACTGCTACTGCTACTAGTACTATTGCTGCCACTACCACCACCACTACCACTACTATTGCTCTCATTATTACTACTACTACTACTGCTGCTGCTATTACTATGCCTGCTCCTACTACTATTGTTGGTACTGCATCTTCTGCTACTACTACTACTACTACTTCTACTACTGCTACTACCGCTACTTCTACTTCTACAGCTACTCTGACTATTTCTATTATAGTTTCTGCTACTATTACAACTACTTCTACTACAACTATTACTACTATTGTTGCTACTACCACCACTATGACTACCACAACTACTATCACTACTACTACTACTAGTACTACTATTGTTGCTGTTGCTACCACTACAACAACTTATGCAGCTGCTACTACTACAATTGCTAGTACTACTTATTCTACTGTAGCTGCTACTTCTACTACTACTACTTCGGCAGAAACAACAACTACAACTACTACTGCAACTACTACTACAACTTCTGCTACTAGTACTACTACTACTACTACTACTGCTGCTACTACTACTATTACTGCTACTGCTACTACTACGACTACCGCTACTACTATTGCAACTATTACTACTACTACTTCTATTACTACTACAACTATGACTACTACTATTATTCCTAACAATACTACTACAACAGCTACTACTACTGCTACAACTACGACTACTACTACTACTATAACTACAACTGCTACAACAACTACTACTACTACAACTTTTCCCACAATAACAACTACTACTACTCTCCTACTACTATGACTGCTGCTACTACTACTACTGCTACAACTACTACTATTGCTACTAGAAGTAGTACAACTACTACTACTTCTCATACTACTGCTATTGTTGCAACTACTACTACGATTACTGCGACACCAATCGCTGTGTCTACTACTTCTCATACAACAACTATTATTGCTACCAAAATAACTAATACTACTCCTGCTACACCTATTATAGCTACGACTGCTACTACTACTCTTAATGCTACTGCAAGAACTACTTTCGATACTACTACCACTCCAGTACAACTTCTACTTCAACTACTACTACAACAAATACTACTACTGTTACTATTCATATTGCGGCTACTGCTACTACTACTACAACTTCAACCACTACTACTGCTGCTACTATTGTAACTACAAATACTATTGCAATTGCTACAACTGTGCTACTACTACTATTACTACTATTGGTACTGTAGCTGCAACTACTGCTACTGCAGGTGCTACTATTATGAATCCAACTACTACTACTACTACAAATACTACTACTACTATTGTTAATGCTACTACTACTACTACTTTTGCTAATTCTACTACTTCAGCTACTAGTACTAGAATAACGACTACAACTATGGCTACTACTACTTCTACAGTCAATGCTACTATGACTACTACTACTCCTATTACTACAATTATTACTATTACTATAACTACTACAACTACAACAACTACTGCTGCTGCTACTACTGATACTACTACTACTACTACACCTACAACTATCGCAACTACTTCTGCTACTACAACTACTACTACTATTGCTGCTATAGTTACTACTACCTCTACTACTACTACTACAACAACTACTACTACTATTGCTGCTATAGTAACTACTACCTGTACTACTACTACTACAACAACTACTACTACTTCTACTACTACGACAACTGCATCTACAATAACTACTACTACTACTACTACTACGACGATGACTACTATTACAGCTCTACTACTACTGCTGGTGCTGCTGCTACTAGTAGTGCTACTACAACTACAAATTGCTAGGACAATTGCTACTACTACTGCTACTATTATTGCCACTTCCCCTAGTAATACAACTGCTACTACCACTACTACTACTATAATTATTATTACTACTACTCGTACTACAACTACTACTTTTGCTACTATTGATACTGCTGATATTACTACTACTACTGCAGCTGCCATTACTAGTACTACTATTGTTGCTATTACTACTGCTACTGTTAAATTAAGTACTACTGCTACAACTTCTACTACTGGCACTAACTACTACTGCTGCTGATGTTACTACTACTACTACTACCTCTGCTACTGCTGCAACTACAGCTACAATGACTACTACTACGGCTACTATTACTGCTACTACTACTGCTGCTGTTGCTATTACTACTACTACTACTGGTGATGTCGTTACTACTAGCGATACTACAACTACAGTTGCTATGACTACTATGATAGTACTACTGCTGCTACTACTGCTACTACCACCACTACTACGACTGCTACTAATATTACTACTACAACAACAATAATAACTACTTCTTCTACTACAACTACTATCACTATGGCTAATATTGATTCCATTGCTACTGCTACTATGACTACTATTTCTACTACGACTACAACTATGGCTACAATGACAAATGTTACTGCTACTATTATTGCTACTACTACTGTTACTACAGCTACTACTACTACTATTATTACAACACTACTACTACTGTTGGTGCTATCGCTACGACTTGTGCTACTACCACTACAGTTGTTGCAACTACTGCTACTACTATTATCGCAGTTCTTGCAACCACTATTACTGCTACTGCAACTACTAATGCTACTATAACAACTACCACCATAGCTACTTCTACTACTTATGCTACTACTACGACTATTACTACTACTACTAGTAGTACTGTTAGTGTTGCTGCTACTACTACTACTATTCCTACTGCTTATCGAACTACTACTACTGCTACTGCTGCTGCTGCTACAAGTACTACTACTATAGTTGTTGTCGTTGTTCCTAATTCAACTACTACTACGAATTTTCATACTACTAATATAATTGATACTACTACCACTACTACTCCTACTACTGCTGCTGCTGATGCTGCTACTAATACTATTACAACTACTATTCTTTCTACTACTACTACGACAACTACTACGGCTGCTACTACGACTGCTACTACTATTTCTGTAACTAGTACTGTAACTATTACAACTACAACTACTGCTGTGGCTACTACTACTAATACCATTACTAGTACTACTACTACTACTATGCCCACATTTGCTACTACCACTGCTATTACAACTACGACTGCTGCTGCTATTACTATTGTTACTGCTACTACTATGACTACTATTGTTGTTGTGACGACTGTTGTTGCTGCTACTACAACTACTAATGCAGCAACTACATCCACAATTGCTACTACTGCTACTTTTGTCGTTGCTGCTATAACTACTACTAATACTGGTACTACTAGTACTACTGGTACTACTTCTATTCCTATTACTACTACTACTACTACTACTACTACTACTAATACTACTACTACTACTACTACTACTACTACTACTACTACTGTTGCTACAACTAGTAATACTAGTATTGCTACTGCTACTGCTACAATTGCTGCTAAAGTTACTACTACTACTACTACTGCTGCTACTACTCTACCACAACTACGACTACCACTACTGCTATAGTTACTACTACTATTGCTACTATTACTGCTACTACTACCACTACTAGAACACAACTACTATTGCTGCTGTTGCCGCTACTAGTAGTGCTACTACAGCAACTATAGCTACTACTACTAGTACTGCTAGTACTACCACTACGATCGCTACTACTACTACTAGTACTACTACTATTCCTACTGCAACTATAACTATTGCTACTACTACTAGTGGTACAACTACTGCTACTACGGCAACAGCTACTGTTACCACTAGTGCGGCAATTAATACTACTCCTACTACTGCTATGACTACTACCTCTACAACTACTACAACTACTACCATAACTATCACAACTACTACTACAACAACTACTACTGTAGCTGCTACTGCTGTTGTCACTACTGCTACTACTACTAGTTCTACTACTACTGCTTCTCCTACTACTTCTACTATAGCTGCTACTACTAGTGCAACTAAATTGTTACTACTTCTCGCACTACTTCTACTGCTGCTACTACAACTACTGCTACCACTACCAATACAATTACAGCTACTACTACTACTGTTGCTACTACTACTACAACAATAATAACTACTACTACTACTACTCCAACTACTTCTACTAATACAGCAGCTGTTGCTGCTGCTACGACTACTACTACTACTACTGCTGCTACTACTGTTACCACGGCAACTACAGATACTGCTGCAACTGTTGCAATTGCTACAACTACTAATATTACTGCTGCTGCTACTATTACTAATGCAACTACCGCTACTGTTGCAGCTACTACTACTAATCCAACAACTATTACTAGTAGTAATACTAATACTACTGCAACTGCTGCTGCTACTACTACTACTGTTACTGCTTCTACTACTACTTCCACTACTAGTACTGTCACTACTACTACGACGACTACTGTTTCTACTACTTCTACTGCTTCTGCTATTGCTACAATGACTACAACTACTGCTACCACTACAAGAACTGCTACCACTACTACCGCTACTGCTACTATGAATACAACTGCTACTATTACTACTACTTCCACTACTACTGCAACTACTACTACTACTACCATCGCTACTGTTACTGCTATTTCTACCACTACTACTACTACCACTTCTGCTGCTGCTACTGCTACTACTACTACTACTAATTCTACTACAGTTACTACTACTACTACTTCTACTATTGCTGCTAATACTACTGCACTACTGCTACTACTAGTACTACTAATACAACACTGCGACTACTGCTCCTGTTGCCACTACTACTAGTGTTACTACAACTAAGGTTCTTGCGACTACTGCGACTACTGCCACAACTACTACTACTGCTGCCTCTACTACCCATGCTACAACAACAACAACAACTGCTGCTACTACTACTACTACTACTACTATTATTACTGGTACTACTACTATAGCTATTACTAATATTACTGCTACTAATGCTGCTGTTGTTGCTACTACTGCTACTGATAGTGCTAATACAACAACTCTTGCTTCTACTACTTGTACTATTACTACAGCCACAACTACTAGTACTACTACTACTGCTACTACCCCTGCTACAAGAACAACTTCTACTACTATTGCTGCAGCCACTAAAGCCACAACTAGTACAACAACAATAATAACTATCACAAGTACTACTACTACTACTACTACTACTTCTACTACTATATCTACTAGTACTCCGAACATACATACTGCAAATACTACTACTAATAGTATTTCTACCATTACTACTACTAGTACTTGTACTACTATTGCTACGACTAGTAACATGACTACAACTAATACAATTACCACTCCCCAAATACTTCTCCTACTAGTACTGTTACTCCTTCTACTACTCTACTACTCCCACTGCTACTGCTACTGCTACAACTACCACAACTACAGCTAGCACTAGCACTACTGCTGCCACTACTATGACTGTTACTACTAGTATTACTACTACTACTACAACTACAACAACAACTACTACTACTATTGATTCTGCTGCTATAACTACCATTATTGCTGCCACTGCTGCTACTACTACTACTATTACAATCACTAATACTTCTACAATTGCTGCTAAACTTACTACTACTACAACAACAACTACCTCTACTACTACTACTACTACGACTACTACTATTGCTACAGATACTACTACAACTACTTCTACTGTTACTGCAACTGCTACAACTACTAATACTACAAATGCTACTACTACTACAACATTGATACTACTGTTGTTGACGCTACTACGAGTGCTACAACAATTACAATTGTTGCAACTACTACTAATATTACTATTGCTGCTGCTGCCTCTACTACTGCTACTACTACTACTGCAACTACAACTACATCTACTACTACTGCTACAACAAAAACTACTAATACCACAACTACTACTACTACTACTACTACTACTACTACTACTACTACTACTACTACTACTACTACTACTACAACTACTACTACTGCTACTACTACTACTACTCCTACTACTACTGCTGCTGCTGCTGCTGCTGCTACTACTACTACTACAGCTACTACGACAACAATAATAACAACAACTACTGCTGCTGTTACTTCTGCTGCTACTACTACTACTACTAAAACTACTACTACAACTGCCACTACTACTACTACTACTACTATTATTACTCCTACAACTACTGCTACTACTACGACTACTGCAAATACCACTATTAGTAATAGTACTTCTAATATTACTACTACTATTATTACTACTACTACTGTTGCTACTACTACTACTGCTACTACTAGTACGAACACTACTACTACTACTAGTATGAACACTACTACTAGTATTACAACTCCACTCCTACTACTAATATTACTACTACTGTGGCTAGCACTATTGCTCTTTCTACCATTGCTACTACTACCATAGCTACAACTACTTCTACTCCAACTCCTAATACTACTCCTACTTCTACAACTACTCTGACTACTACTACTACTTCTCCAACTACTACTACTTGTTCTACAGCTGCTACCACTACTACTACTACAATTACTAATGCTACTACTATTACCTCTACTGCTACTACTACTACTATGCCTACTACTACAACTACTCCTCCTAGTACTACTACTACTACTTTTATTACTACTACTACTACAATAGCAACAATAACAACAACAACAACAACAACAACAACAACTACTACTACTACTTCTACTTCTACTAAGACAACTACTATTACTAGTTCTACTAATACTACTACAACTACTTACATAACAACTACGAGTACTACTACTAATACTATTACTACAACTACTACTAATTCTACTACTACTTCTACAACTGCTACTATTCTTCGTGCTGCTACAATTACTTCTACTACTACTGCTGCTACTACTACTACTGAGACTACTTCCACTACAACTACTATTGCCACAACTATCACTACTACTACTATTTCTCATACAACAATGACTACTACTACTACTACTACTAGTACTACTACTATTATTGCAACTGCTAGTATTAATACTATTGCTGCTACTGCAACCACTACCGCTTTCACTACTGCTATTACCACATCTGCTACTACTACCACTACTACTATTGCTACCACTACAGCTTCTGCTGCTACAACAACTACTACTACAACTACCACTACTACTACTATAATTACTAATATCGTTGCTGCTGCAACCAGTACTACACCTGCTACTCCTACTACTACTGCTGCTGCTGCTACTACTGGTACTACTGATACTGCTGCAACTACTGCAACTGCAACTACTACTACTACTTCTAATGCTACTACTACTACAACTATAGCAACTATTGCTGCTACCACAACTAATCCAACTACTACTACTACTGTAGTTATTGCTGCTACTGCTCCTAGTAAAACTACTACTACTCCTACTACTACTGTTACTACTACAACAACAACAACAACTACTACTACTACTACTACTATGCCTACTACAACAACTACTACTGATGCTACTACTACTACTACTACTACTACTACGACTACTACGACTACTGGTTCTTCTGCTATAGCTACAACTACTACACCACCATTACTACTACTAATGCTACTGCTACTACACTACTACTACAACTACTACTTCTACTCCTACAACTACTACTGTTACTATTGCTACAACTTCTACTACTACTGCCACAACTACTGCTACTACTATTACTACCGCTACTACTGCTGCTACTATTTCTACTACTACTACTACTACTACTACTACTACTACTACTATTACTACTACTACTTCTAGTCCAACTACTTCCGTTACAACTAGTACTACTATGACAATTGCTTCTACGTCAATAACAACTACTACTATTACTATTGCTGCTACCGCTCCTACTGTTTGTTCGACTACTACTATTACTAGTACAACTACTAACACTACCAATACAACTACAAATAAAACTGCTCCTACTACTTTTACTATAGTGCACTGCTACACTAATACTACTACTACTTTTGCTACAAGTACCTCTATTACTACTGTTACTACTACTACTACTATTACTACTACGACTACTGGTTCTTCTGCTATAGCTATAACTACTACAACTATAACTACTATACCACCTTTACTACTACTAATGCTCCTGCTACTATACTACTACAACTACTACTTCTAGTACTACTTCTACTTCTACAACTACTACTATTACTATTGCTACAACTTCTACTACTACTGCCACAACTACTGCTACTACTATTACTACCACTACTACTGCTGCTACTATTTCTACTACTACTACTACTACTACTACTACTACTACTACTACTTCTAGTCCTACTACTTCCCTTACAACTACTACTACTATGACAATTGCTTCTACTACAATAACAACTACTATAATTACTATTGCTGCTACCGCTCCTACTGCTGGTCCGACTACTACTACTACTACTACTACTACTACTACTACTAACACTACCAATACAACTATTAATACAACTACTCTTACTACTTTTACTTTGAGTGCGCTACTACACTACTACTGCTACTACTTTGGCTACAAGTACTTCTACTACTACTGTTACTACTACTGCTACTATTCTACTACTACTGGAACTACTTTTACTACTACTGCTGCTGCTGCTGCTGCTGCTGCAACTAGTGCTACTACTGCTACTTCTACTACTACTGCTGCTGCTACTCCAACTACACCTATTTCTACTACTGCTACTACTCCTGCTACTTGTACTATAACAACTATAACTACTTATGTTACTATTATTATTATTGCTACTGTTATGACTACTACTCCTAGTACTACTACTGTAGCTTCTATTCCTACTATTGCAAGTACTACTACTCCTACTACTACTACAACTACAACAACAACTACTGCTACTGCAACTACCATTACTACTACCTCTACTACTACTCCTCCAACTACTACTGCTACTACTATTGCTACTGCTACTACAACTACAACGACTACTGCTATCACTACTACTACTACAACTGCACCTACTACTACAATAGCTAATACTACTACTACTGCAACTACCAGTACTACTACTCCTACCATTGCTACTACTACTACAACTCCTACTACTACTACTATTACTGCTACTTCTGCTGCTTCTACTACAACTACTACTACTACACTACTACTTCTATTATGACTACAACCACTGCTACTTCTGCTACTACTGCTGCTACTACTACTCCTACCACTACTCCTACTACTAGTATTACTGCTTCTACTACTACAACAACAATGCTGCTACTACTACTTCTACTCCTACCAATACCACTACAACTGTGACTACTACTACAGCAAACCTACTACTGCGACTACTCCAACTACTCCAACTACTATTACTACTACTTGGATCCCTCCTGCTCCTACTACTACTCCTAGTAATACTACTACAACTTCTTCTCCTACAACTACTACTACTACTACTACAATTACTACTGCCGCCACTACTACTATTACTACTGCAACTACTATTGTAACATCACTACTGCTACTACTTTTACTACTGCAACAGTGACTACAGCTGTAACTGCTACTGCCACGACAACTACACCTACTACTAACACTATTGCTACTACTCCTCCTGCTACTGCTACTAATCCTACTGCTACAACAACAACAACAACTACTATTACTACCAGTACTACTACTACTACTACTAATGCTACTCCTACTAGTACTACTACTACTAGTGCTGCTGCCACTACTTCTACTACTGCCACAACTGCAACTACGATTGCAGCTGCCGCTCCTACTACTTTGACTACTATAACTAATACTATCGATACTGCCACTACTCTCACTCCTACTACAGCTACAACTATTACCACTGCTACTACTCCTACTGCTACTACTCCTACTGCTACTACATCTCCTCTTACTGCTACTATAGCTGCTACTGCTAGTACCACTACTATTACTACTGCTGCTACTACTACCACTACTACTGCTGCTCCTACTACTACTGCTGCTCCTACTACTACTGCTGCTACTACTGCAACTACTACTGCTACTACTAGTACTACTACTGCTGTATTGCCACAACTGCGACTACTACAACAACTAGTACCACTACTACTCAAACCACTACTTCTGCTACTACTACTACAATTACTGTTGCTACTACTACTACTTATGCTACTACTACTGCTAAAGTTGCTAATACTACTGCTGCCCCTACTACTACTACTACTACTACTACTACTTCTCCTCCTGCTACTACTCCTACTGCTGCTGCTGTTGTTGCTACAACTACTTTTACTACTACCATATCTACCGCTAGTACAACTACTGCTGCTACAATTGCTTCTACTGCTACTACTACTACTAGAGCTACTCCTACTACTACTATAACTAATCCGACTAATTTTGTTTCTGTTACAACTGCTACTACTTTTGCCATTTTTCCTACTACTACTATTACTACTTCTAACACTGCTGCCGCAACTACTGCTGCTGCTACTGCAAGAATGACTACTATTACTACTCCTCTACCAACCTATACTTTTGCTACTGCTACTGCAGCAGCTACTACCTCTCCTACTATGGCTGCTACTACTATTACTACTACTATACTAAAACTATTGCTACCGCGACTCATACTACTATTGCTAATAATGATATAGCCACAACTACTACTACTGCTACTACTAGTGCTACTACTGTTACTACTAATATAGCTGCTGCTACTACAACTGATAAGACTACTACTACTAGCATTGCTACTGCTATTGCTTCTACTACAGCTATTTCTACTAATGCAATTGATACTACTATTACCAGTATTATTACTCGTAACTAATGCTGCTAGTCCTCCTCCTCCTACTACTATTTTTAATACTACTACTATTGCTACTGTTACTACATCTTTTACTTGTACTACTCCTACTACTATTACCATTGTTGCTGCTACTACTAATACTACTCCTACTACTACTGCTACGACTACTACTACTATTACTACTTCTTCTACTTCTACTACTACTAATGCTACTCCTACTACCACTGCTATTTATCCTACTACAACTACTGCTACTATTACCACCACCACCACTGCTGCTACTGCTATTTCAACTACTATTACTGCTACTGCTACTACTTCTACTGCTATTGCTACTACTACTACTACTGCTACTCCTACTACTTTTAATGCAACTACTTCTACTACTACCACTACTATGACAGCTGCTATTGCTACTACTACTAAACTAATACTACTACTGGTAGTACTATTACTATTACTACTGCTACTGCTTCTACTACTACTAGTACAACTACTGCAACTGCTACTCCTACTCCTACTGCTGCTGTTGCTACTACTACCACTAATGTTGTGGGAACTACTACTACTGCTCCTACTACAACTGCTAGTACTACTCCAACTACCCCTACTCCTACTACTACTACTACGCTTACTGCTGTTGCTATTGCTCTGCTACTACTACTCTACTACTACCACCACTACTACTACTATTGTTGCCGCTACTAGTCCAACTGCTACTCCTACTACTAGTACTACTATTACTACTAAACTACAACTAATACTGCTACATGAACAATTATTGCTGCTACTGCTACTACTATTGCTCGTATTACTACCTCTGCTACTAATATAGCAACTACTACTACTACTACTATAGACAGTGCCACTATTACAACTTCTGCTAATAGTTCTACAACTACAACTGTTACCATTACTACAACTACTACTACTACTTCAGCTGCTACTACAACTACGATTGCTACTACACAACAACAACTATTGCTACAACAACTGCTGCTACTATTGCTACTTCTGCTACTACTGCTACTACTGCAACTACTGCAACTATTACTACTACTTATAATACTGCTTCTACCACCACTCCTACTACTCCTCCTGCTGCTACTACTACTACTACTGCTGCTGTTGTTGCTACAACTACTTTTACTACTACCACAGCTACCACTAGTACAACTACTACTACTGCAATTGCTTATGCTACTACTACCACTACTAGAGCTACTCCTACTACTACTACAACTACTCCGACTACTTTTGTTTCTGTTACAATTGCTACTACTTTTGCCGTTTTTCCTACTACTATGACTATTACTACTTCTAACACTATTGCTGCAATGACTGCTCTGCTACTGCAAGAATGACTACTATTACTACTCCTATACCAACCTCTACTTTTCCTACTGCTACTACAGCAGCTACTACCTCTCCTACTATGGCTACTACTACTATTACTACTACTATACTAAAACTATTGCTACCGTGACTCATCCTACTACTGCTAATAATGATATAGCCACAACTACTTCTACTGCTACTACTAGTGCTACTACTATTACTACTACTATAGCTGCTGCTACTACAACTGATAAGACTACTACTACTAGCACTGCTACTGCTATTGCTTCTACTATAGCTATTGCTACTACTGGTGGTGTTGCTGCTGCTGCTGCTACTGATACTACTACACTCGTGCTAATGCTGCTAGTACTCCTCCTCCTATTACTATTTTTAATACTACTGCTATTGCTACTATTACCACATCTTTTAGTTCTGCTACTCATACTACTATTACCATTGTTACTGCTACTACTTCCACTACTACTACTACTACTACTACTACTAAACTAATACTACTACTGCTACGACTACTACAACTATTACTGCTTCTTCTACTACTACTACTACTAATGCTACTCCTACTACAACTGCTATTTCTCCTACTACAACTACTTCTACTACTACCACCACCACCACTGCTGCTACTGCTATTTCAACTACTATTACTGCTACTACTACTACTTCTACTGCTATTGCTACTACTACTGCTACTGCTACACCTACTACTTTTAATGCAACTACTAATACTACCACCACAACTATGACAGCTGCTATTACTACTACTACTAAACTAATACTACTACTGCTACTACTATTACTATTACTACTGCTACTGTTTCTACTACTACTAGCACAACTACTGCAACTGCTACTCCTACTCCTACTGCTGCTGCTACTGCTACTACCACTAATGCTGCGGGCACTACTACTATTGCTGCTACTACAACTGCTAGTACTACTCCAACTACCACTACTCCTATTGCTACTACTACGCTTACTGCTGTTGCTGTTGCTCTGCTACTAGTACTCTACTACTACCACCACTACTACTACTATTGTTGCCTCTACTAGTCCTACTACTACTCCTACTACAAGTACTACTATTACTACTAAGCTACGACCAATACTGCTACATGAACAATTGTTGCTGCTACTGCTACTACTACTCCTCGTATTACTACCTCTGCTACTAATACAACAACAACTACTACTATGAATATAGATAGTGCCACTATTACAACTTCTACTAATTGTTCTACTACTACAACTGTTAC
The DNA here is from genome assembly GCA_005019695.1 of Trichopus zeylanicus subsp. travancoricus. Classification (NCBI taxonomy): domain Eukaryota; kingdom Viridiplantae; phylum Streptophyta; class Magnoliopsida; order Dioscoreales; family Dioscoreaceae; genus Trichopus; species Trichopus zeylanicus. Next base: position 16,584 of record RXID01016152.1, on the reverse strand, counting down.
TATTACTATAACTACTACTACAGCTACTATTAGTACTATAACTACTATTGCTACTACACAACAACAACTATTGCTGCAACAACTGCTGCAACTACTGCTACTACTGCTACTACTGCAACTACTGCAACTATTACTACTACTTATACTACTGCTGCTACCACCACTCCTACTACTTCTCCTGTTGCTACTACTATTACAACTACTCCTACTGTTACTACTACACTACCATTACTACTACTACTGCTCCTATTCTTACTGCAATCCTAGAACTCCTACTACTATTACTGCTCCTATAATTATTACTCCTCCTACTACTACTACTACAGCTACAACAACTACGACTGCGACTCCTACTATGACTATTACTACTTCCGCTACTGCTGTTGCTGCTATAATGAATACTACTACTACTACTACTACTACTACTACTACTACTACTACTACTACTACTACTAATAATAATAATACTATTACTACTACTTCTACTATGACTACTACTCTTACTACTACTTCTACTACTACTATGACTACCTCCGCTACTAGTACTACAACTTCCACTGCCCCAGCTACTACTACTACTATGATACTACAACTACTACAACTAGAGCTAATACTACTACCACTCGAATTGCAACTATTACAGTTGCTACTACATCTTCGACCACAACTACTGCTAGTACTACTATACTACTTTTGCAAGTACTTTGAGAGCACTATTACCACTCCTAGAACTACTGCTATTACTACTACCAATACAACTACTACTACGACTACTCCAATTGCTATTGCTACAACTCTTACTATGACAACTACAACTCCAATTTCTATTACTACTTTTCCTAGTACTACTGCTACTACTTCCACTACTACTGCTACTAATACTCCTACCATGACTACTTCTACTCCTACTACAAATACTACTACTGCTTCAACTACCAGTGCTACTACTACTCGTACTACTACTACAACTACTACTACTACTGCCGCTACTACTACCACTACTTCTGCTAGTACTACTAGTACTAGTAGTGCTACTGTTACTCCTATTACAACTAGTTTAATGGCTATTACTACTACCACTACTGCTACACCTAAGATGACTATTGCTAGAATTGCTACAAATGCAACTACTACCGTTACTACTACTTGTACTTTTGCTACTACTGCTTCTACAACTACTGGTAATACTACTGCTACTACTATTAGAACTACTACTACAGTTACTACTTCTACTACTACTATTAGCACGACAGCTATTGCTACTACTACTATGACTACTACTTCTAAAACTACTACTACTCAAACAAATACTACTGCTACTACTACTATTGCTCCATCTACAACTACTATTAGTACAACTACTACTACTATTACACTACTTCTAATACCACTGCTGCTACTGCTACTACCACCACTACTATTACTACTACTACTTCTATTGCTACCTCCACTACTGCTGCTGCTACTGCTACTACCATTGCTACTACGACTTCTACTACTTCTACTGCTACTCCTACTAGTACTAATCTTGTTGTTGCTACTACTATTCCTACTATTGTTATACTACTGCTACTTCTGTTACTACTACCGTTATACTAATGCTACTTCTGTTACTACCACCGTTGCTACTACTACACATATTATTGCTGCTACTCCAATTACAAGTGTTGTTACTACAAGTACTGCTATTACTGCTGCTACTACTCCTAGTACTAATGCTTCTACTTCTACTACTACTACTACCGCTACTACTACAGCTACTACTACTTTGACTTCTACTAAAACTACTACTTCTACTACTACTACTACTACTATCCCTAATTTTGCGCCTACTAATACTACTACAACAACTACTACTGCTGTTGCTTATGCTGTTGCTGCTACTACTACTATTACTACTACTACTACTCCTCCTACTACAACTATGAATCTTGCTGCTACTGCTACTAATACTACATAGCTATTGCATCTATAATAACTAGTACTACAACCACTGCTACTTCTACTACAACTACTACTACAAGTACTTCTACTACAACTACTACTGCAAGTACTTCTTCTACTACTACTATTGCGACTTCGGCTAATTCTACAGTTGCAACTACTACTACTGCTACTGCTGCTACTACTACTACTACTATTACTACTATTAATACTACTACTACCACTTCCACAATATTACTAGTACTACTACTACTCCTACGACATTTACTGCTACTACTGCTATGTCTGCTACAACTACTACTCTGCTACTACAGCTACTATGGCCACTACTTCTACTACTAATACTGCTACTTCAGCTACTGCTTCTTCAACCACCACTAACACAACAACAACAACAACTACATCAACTATAGTTACTGGTACTACGACTACTACAATAACAACAACAACAACAATAACAACTACTACTACTACTACTACTACTACTACAACAACTGCTGCTACTGCTACTACTACTACTACAACTGCTGCTGCTGCTACTACTACTACTCCTACTCCTATTACTACTCCTAATACTACTGTTTCTATTACTACTACTACTACTCCTCCTGCTACTACTGCTAGTACTACAACTATAGTTGCTAGTACTACTACTACTACAACTACTACTACCTCGACTACTACTACTATTCCTACTAGCACTGCTATAGCTACTACTCCTACTACATATACTGCAACTGCTAACCCGACTACTACTTCAACTACTACTACAACTGCTTCTACTACTACTACTATTACTTCTGCTGTTGCTGCTACTCATAATACTAATACTACTACTACTAGAACAACTACTAGAGCTACTAATACTACTATGACTATTACTACTATTGCTACTTCTACTACTACAACGATTATTACTACTACTTCTGCTATTACTAGTAGTGCTAGTGCTGTTGCTACTCCTATTACAACTACCTCAATGGCTACCATTACTACTGCTACGTCTACTACTAAGATGACTACTACTACTACTACTACTACTGCAGCTACTTTGGCTACAGCTACCACGAATGCAACTACTACTATTACTACTAGTTGAACTTCAGCTATAATTGATTCTACTACTATAGTTGCTATTATTGCTACTACTACTGCAACTACTACTGCTATTGCTTCCACAACTACTATTTGTACTACTGCTACTACTACTACTCCTACTGCTACAACTACTATGACTACAACTTCTAAAAATATTACTACTGATACAAATACAACTGCTACGAGTACTATTGCTACAACTACAACTACTACCATAGTCAATTCTAGTTCTAATACCGTTGTTGCTACTGCTACTACCACTACTGCAAGTCCTACTCCTACTACTACTACTACTACTACAAGTTCTACTTCTGTAGCTACTACTACTACTACATCTACTACTACTCCGACTGCTGCTACTGTGACTGCTACTACGACTTCTACTATTATCGCTATTCCTACGGCTACAACTGCTACTCCTACAAGTACCACTACTGCTGTTGCTGCTACTTCTGCTTCTACTGCTACTACTGCTACTACTACTGCAACTACTACGGCTGCTACTACTCCTCCTACTACAACTACTACAACCACTACTACTATTCCAACAACTACTACACTAATGATACTGCTACTACTACTACTCCTACTTCGATTGTTCCTACTACTATTACATGCATAGCTACTACTATTGTTGCTGCTACTTGTAGTACTACAAATGCTTCTACTAGTACTACTACTACTGCTGCTACTTCTAACTCTACTAGTACGACTACTACAACTACTACTGATGCTGCTACTCCTACTATTACTATTGCCACGGCTACAGCTATAGCTACTACTACTACCACCACCACTACCACTACCACTACTAGTACTAACACAGCTACTACTACAACTATGACTACTACCGCTACTAATACAGCTACTATAACTGCTATGACCACTAATACCACTCCTACTGCTAATGCCGCTACTGTTACGACAACTATTACTATTACTAATACCACCACTACTGCTACTTCTACTATTACAACTATTACTACTGCTACTACTACTACTACCAAGCTACTGCAACTACTCCTACTACAACTACTATTACAACTACCGCTACTACTACTACTTCTACTACAACTACTATTTCTAATACTGCTACTACAGTTACAGCTCTAGCTACTACTGCAGCACTACTATTACACTACTATTACAGCTGCTACTACTGCTACTGCAACTACTAGTACTACTTTTAATGCTACTACTAGTAATATTACTAATGCTATTGCTACTACTTCTGCTACTACTTCTACATCTCCTACGACTATATCTACTGCTACTATTTCTATTACAACTACTACTGCTACTGCTACTATTACTGCTACTACAACTACGGCTACTACAGCTACTTCTGCTAATACTAATGCTGCTTCTGCTACTACTAGTGCTAGTACTACTACTCCTACTACTACTACTACTATTGATACTCCTACTACTTCTGCAACAAATACTACTTTTATGGCTACTGCGGCTACTCTTGGTGCTACTACTACTACCGCAACCACAACTGCTACTACTACTATTGCTGCTAGTACTTCTATGGCTAATATGGCTGCCTTTACAACAACAACAACAATAAAAACTACTACTACTACTACTACTACGACCACCACCACCACCACCACCACCACCACCACTACTACTATTACTACCACCACCACCACCACTACTCCTACTACGACAACAACAACAATAACAACAACTACCACCACTTTTGCTACTATTGCAACTACAACTACCACGACAAATACTACTACTACTACTAATAAAACACCAACTACTACTACTACCAGTATTACCGCTATAACAACAACTACTACTACTATTTCAACTACTACAACTACTTCCTTCGCCACTACAACTATTGCTACTGCGACTGCTACTACTACTACTACTACTACTTCTACTGCTGCTAATGCTAATATTACCGTTACAACAACAAAAATAACAACAGCAACGACTACTACTACTACTACTACCACAACTACTATTGCTGATACTACTATTGCTACTAATACTACGACCTCTACCACTACTTTAGCTACTAATATTACTACTGCTGCTACTACTACTGCTTCTCAAACTTCTACTACCTCTGCTACTACTACTGCTACTAACACTACAACTACTGCTACAACTCCTACTATGGCTACTACTACTACTGCTATGACTAATACAACAATAACAACTATTGCTGCAAGTACTACAGCTAGTCCTACCATAACAATAACAGCTAGTACTATTTCTGCTACTACTAGTATTACTACTACTACTACTACTACTATCACAACTGCTACAACTCCTGCTACAACAACTACTACTTTGACTACTATTCCTACTATTACTACTAGTACTATTACTGCTACTACTGCTTTGACTGCTACAACCACTACTACTTCTACTATGGCAACTATGGCTACTTCTGCTACCACTACTATGACTGCTACTACTATTACTACTACTACTACTACTACTATTACTACTACTGCAACTACTCCTGCTACTACTACTACTACTACTACTACCACCAAAACTAATACTACTTGTTCTAGTGCTACTATAGCTACTACTGCCGTAACTTCCACTACTATTACTGCTGCTGCACTACTACTACTGTTGTTGCTGCTACTACTACTACTGCTGCTACAACTACTACTACTACTAATGCTAGTACAACTACTACTACTGCTACTATTACTACTACAACTATTGCTACTACTACTACTGCTACTACTACTACTATAGCTACTATTACTACTACAACTATTGCTATCACTGCTGCTGCTTCTACTACTACTACCAAAACTAATACTACTACTGTCACTACTACTACCACTGCTACTATTGCTACTACTGCAATTATTGCTACTACTACTACTACTGCTGTTGCAGCTACTACTACTGCTATTACTGCTACAACTGCTACTAGTACTGCTACTACTAATAATACTGCTGCTACTACCACCACTACTATTTCTACTACTACTTGTGGTACTAATATTGTTACAACAACTACTACAACTACTACAACTACAGCTGCTACTACTGCTACTGTTACTACTGCGACTACCACTACTAGTATTATTACTTCCACTACTACTACAAGTACTACTATTGCTCCTTCTACTACTGCTACAACTGCTATTGCTGCTACTACTATCACTACTATTACTACTACTGCTGCTCCAATTACTAATGCTACAGCCACTACTACAACTACTATTGTTGCTACTATTAGTACTTCTACTATTCCTACTCCTACTACTACTTCTACTATTACTGTTCCTACTACTAGTACTCCTTCTACTACTACTACTACAACTGCTATAATTTTGACCAATAATACTCCTGCTACAACTACGAATACCACTACCTCAGCTACAGCTACTACAACTACTACTGCCGCAATAACTACTACTACTACTACTACTGCTGCTACTACTACTACTACTCCAACTACTAAGACTGCTGCTACTACTACTTCTACTAACATCGGTCCAACTACTACTACTATTGTTATTATTACTTCTACTACTACTACAACTACTACAACTATTACTACTACTTCCACTACTACTAATGCTACTACTGCTACTTGTGCTCCAATTGCTACTTCTACTACAACTACAACAACTACTACTTCTACTTCTACTTCAACTATAGCCACTACTTCTACTAGGACTACTCCAATGACTACTACTACTGCTACTACTTCTACTTCAACTTCTGCTACTACTTCAACATCAACTACTACTACTACCAATACTATTTCGGCTATTGCTATTGCGGCTACTGCTACCACTACTACCATAACAACTCCAACTCCTAATTCGACTGCTACTATTACTACTATTGCTATTGCTATTGCAATGACTACCAATACTACTACCACTACTACTGCAACTACTGCTACTACTACAACTCCTAGTACTACTACTACTTCTACTTCTACTACCACTACTATTACAACAACTACTAATATGGCTACTACTATTGCTGCTGCTGGTACTACTACTCCTCCTACTACTACTTCTATAACTACATCTACTCCTGTTCCAACTACTATTTTTGCTGCTGCTACTACTACAACCACTACTACTACTACTACTGCTACGACTACAACTACTACTATTGCTAATAATACTCCAACTACTATTGCAAATACTAACTACTAGTCCTTCTACTACCACAACTGCTACTACTACTACTATTATTGCTACTACCACTACTACTATGACTACTATTACTACTACAACTATTACTCACTACTATTGCTACTGCCACCACTACAATTGCTAGTGCTACTACTACTGCTACTACTACCAAAGCTGTTGCCATAACTTCTACTGCTACTACTACTACTGCTGCTGCTATTGCTACTACGACTAGTACTGCTACTACTGCTACAACTACAACTACAATTACTCCTACTACTACTACCACCACCACCACCACCACCACCACTACTACTGCTACTCTTGCTCCAACTACAACTACAACTACTACTACTAGTAATTATAGTAGCAGTAGTACAACTTGTGGTAGTAGTAGTAGGAGGAGTAGTAGTAGTTGTTGTTGTTGTTGTAGTAGCAATAGTAGCAGTTATACTTGTGGTAGTAGTAGTAGTAGTAGAAGTAGCAGCTGTAGTAGTAGAAGTGGTAGAAGTAGTAGTAGTTGTATTAGTTGAAGTAGTTATAGTAGTAACATAAGTAGTAGTAGTAGTAGCAGGAGTAGTAGTAGTAGGAGGAGGAGAAGTTTAAGTTGTCGTAGTTGTAGCGGTAGTGTTTGTAGTAGAAGTAGTAATAGTGGTAGCAGTAATAGGAGTAGTCGTAGTAGTAGTAGAAGTAGTTGTAGTATTAGGTGGAGTAGTAGTAGTAGCAGTAGTAGTAGCTGTAGTTGTAGCAGTATTCGTAGTAGTACTAGTAGTAGTTCTAGTTGTTGTTGTAGTAGTAGTAGTTATAGTAGAAGAAGTAGTAGAAGCAGTTGTGGTTGTAATAGTAGGTGGAGGAGTAGTAGTAGTAATAGTAGTAGTTATTGTTGTAGTAGTAGTAGTCACAGTAGTAGTAGTAAGTGTTGTAGTAGTAGTAGTAGCAGCAGCAGTAGTAGTGGTTATAATAGTAGGTGTAGGACTGGTTGTACTAGTTGTTGGAGTAGAAGTAGTTGCAGTACTTCTAGTAGTAGTAGTAGTAATTGGAGTAGTTGCAGTGGTAGTAGTAGTAGTTGTAGTAGAAGTAGTAGTAATAGTAGCAGCAGTGGTGGTAGAAGCTATTGTTGTAGTTGTAGCAGTAGAACTAGTTGTAGGAGTAGCAATAATAGTTGTTGCAGGAGCAACAATAGTTGTAGTGCAAGTACTAGTAGCAGAAGTTGTCGCAACAGTAGTAGTAGTAGTATAAGCAAGAGTAGTAGTAGTTGTTGTTGTTGTTGTAGTAGTAGTAGTAGTAGTAGTAGTAGTAGTAGTAGTAGTAGTAGTAATAGCAACAATAGTTGTAGTACAAGTAGTATTAATAGTGGTGGTACCAGTAATAATTGTAGTTGTAGTTGTAGTAAAAGTAGTAGTAGTAGTGGGGGTACCGGTAATAGTTACAGCAACTGTAATAGTAGTAAAAGCAGTAGTTGCAGTAGTAGCAACAGCAGTAGTAGTTGTAGTTATACTAGCAGCAATAGTAGGAGTATTCGTAGTAGTACTTATTGTCGTAGCAATATTAGAAATAGTAGTAGTAGTAGTAGTAGTAGTAGTAGTAGTAGTAGTAGTAATAGTAGTAGGAATAGTCGTAGTAGTAATAGTAGTTGCAATAGCAACAATAGCCGTTGAAGCGGTAGTAGTTGTTGTAGTAGTAGTGGCAGAAGTAGTAGGAGTTATAGTAGTTGTAGCAATAGTAGCAGTAGTAGTAGTAGTAGTAGTAATAGGAGCATCAGTAGTTGTAGTAGCAGTCGTAGCATTAGTTTGAGTGGTGGAAGTGGTAGAAGTAGTAGCAACAGTTGTAGTAGTGGTTGTAATAGCAGTAGTAGCATTAGTAGTCATAGTAGTTGTAGTAGTAGTAGTAGTAGCAGTAGCAGTAGTGGTAGTAGCAATAGTAGTATTAAGTGGAGAAATAGTAGAAGTAGCAGTAGTTGCGGCAGTAGTAGATGCAGAAGTAGTAGTAGCAGTTGCAGTAGTAGTAAGAGTAGTTACAATAGTACTAGCAATAGTAGTAGTAGGGGTCGTTGTCTTAGTAGCAGTACAAGTAGTAGTGGTAGTTGCAACAGTTGAAGGAGGAGGAGCAGTAGCAGCAGTAGCAGCGACAGCAGCAGCAACAGCAGCAGCAGCAGTAGTAGTAGGAGTAGTGGTAATAGTAGTAGTATTAGTAGTAGTAGTAGCAGCAGCAGCAGTAATGCTTGTAATAGTAGTGGTTGCTGTAGAAATAGCAGGAGCAATAGTAACAGAAGTTGTAGTAGCGATAGAAGTAGTAGTAGTTGTAGCAGTTGCAGCAGTTGCAGCAGTTGCAAAAGTAGTAGTAGTAGTAGTAAAAATGTTATAGTACCAATAGTAGCAGCAATAGTAGTAGGAGCAATAGCAGCAGTAGTAGCGGTAGTAGTGGCAAAAGTAGTAGTAATAGAAGTAATAGTAGTAGTAGTAGTAGTAGTAGTAGCAGCAGTAGTAGTGGTAGGAGTAGTAGCTCTAGCAGTAGTAGTTGTAGTAGTAGCACTAGCAGTAGTAGTAGGTGTAGCAGTAGTTGTGGTAGTAGTAGTAGAAATAGAAGCAGTAGTAGGAGTAGCAATGGTACTAGTAGCAGTAGCTGTAGTAGTAGGGGAAATAGTTGTTGTGGTAGTAGTAGTAGTCGAAGTAGCAGTGGCAGTAGTAGCAATAGTAGTTGTTGTTGTTGTTGTAAGAGTACTTGTAGAAGTAGTAGTAGTAGCAGTAGTAGCAATAGTAGTAGTTGTTGTAGTAGTAGTTGTAGGAGTAGTTGCAGTAGTTATACTAGCATTTGTAGTAGTAGGATTAGTAGCAGTAGTAGTACTGGGAGTAGGAATAGATATAGTATTAGTAGCAGTAGCATTTGTAGTTATAGTAGGTGTTGTAGTAGTTCTTGGTGTAGTAGTTGTACTTGTAGTAGTAGTAACAGTAGTCATAGTTGAAGAAGTAGTGGTAGTAGTAGTGGTAATAGTAGTAGTTTTAGCAGTAGTAGTAGTTGTTGTTGTAGCAGTAGTAGTTGTAATAGTTGTAGTGGTAGTAGTACTATAGTATTAGTACTAGTTTTTGTTGTAGTAATTGTCCTAGTAGTAGAAGTAGTGTAGTAGTCGTAGTAGTAGTAGCAGTAGCAGCGGCAGCAGCAACAACAATAGTAGTTGTAACAGTAGTAGAACTAGTTGCAGCAGTTACTACAGTAGCAGTTATTCTTGTTGTAGTAGTAGTTGCATTTGTTGTAGTAGTAGTAGTAGTAGTATATGCAACGACAACAAAAGTAGAAGTAATAGTATGAGTTGTAGTAGTAGCAGTAGTTGTTGGAGTAGTAGTTGTTGAAATAGTGATAGTAGTAGTAGTTGTTGTAGTAGTAATAGTAGTAGTAGTCGTAATTAGAGTAGTAGTTGTTCGAGTAGTACTAGTAATAGGAGTTGGAAGTAGTACAAGTAGCAGTCATAGTAGTAGTAGTAGTCGTGGTGGTAATAGAAGTAGTAGTAGTCGCGGTGGTGGTGGTGATAATAGAAGTAGTAGTAGTAGTAGCGGAAGGAGTTGTAGTTGTTGTTGTAGTAGTAGTATTAGTAGTAGTAACAAAACTAGTAGGTATAGTAGTTGTAGTAATAGTAATAGTTGTTGTAGTAGTAGTAGTAGTAGAAGTGGTAGTAGTAGTTGTGGGAGTATAAGTGGTAGTAGTCGTAGCTGTAGGAATAGTAGTAGTAGTAGCACAAGTAGGAGTAGGAGTAGTAGTAGTAATTCAACTGCTATTGCTACTACTACTACTGCTGTTGCTGCTGCTAGCACTACTACTACAAGAACCACTGCTACTGCTTTTACTACTAATACTAGCAGTAGTCACCATAGTAACAATAGTAGTAGTAGTAGCAGTCATCGCAGTAGTAGCAGCAACAGTAGTAATAGAACTAGGAGTAGTAGTAGTAGTAATAGTAGTAGTAGTGGCGACAGTAGTATTACTTGAAGTAGCAGTAGTAGTAACAACGGTAATTTTAGTAGAAGAAGTAGCAGTAGTAGTAGCAGCGGTGGTAATATTAGTATTTGCTACAGTAGTCCTAGTACTTCCACTGCTACTGCTACTTCAAAAACTACTACTACTATTACTACTATTGCTACTATTACCACTATTACTACTCCAACTACTGCTACTATCAATACTACTACTGCTACTACTACAACTGATACAACAAATGCTATTGCTACAACTACTACCACTATTGCTACTACAGCTACGGATACAACTGCTACAACTACTACAATTGCTGCTACTACTACTAGTACAACAACTGCTGCTGCTGCTACCACATTGACTTCTACAACAACCACTAATACTACTACCGCTATTGCAACTGCTACAAATAGTACTACTACTGCTACTCCAACTAATACTACTACCACTAATACTATTACTTCTACTACTTGTATTACTACTACTACTACTACTACTACTATTACTACTATTACTACTACTACCACCACCACTACTACTACTACTACTACTATTGATACTATTACTACTACTACTACTACTACTTCTAGTTCTATTCCTACTTCTATTGCTACTACTACTGTTGCTACTACTGGTATGATTGTTGCTGCTACTACTATAGCTACTGCGATTTCTAATGCTACTATTGCTATCACTTCTTCGACGGCCATCACAAATACTACTGCTACAACAACTATTGCTACTACTATTACTTCCACTACTTTCGCTACGACTATTACTATTGTTGCCACAACAATAACAACAACAATAACAACAACTGCTACTACTACCACTATTGCTACCGTTAATTTGACTACCATTAAAACTCCTACTGCTATTGCAACTACTTCTACTACTGCTGCTACTACTGCTACTATTCGTATAATAACAACAACAACAACAACTATTGCTACTACGACTGCTACTACGAATGTTATTACTAGACCTTCAACTGCTTGCGCTACTACTATTACTACTACTACCACCTCTGATACTACTACAACTGCAACTTCCAATACTATTGTTGCTACTACTACCACTACAATGAATATTACTGCTACTTTTACTACTACTCATACTTCTTCTTTCGCTACAACTTTACTGCCGCTAGTACTACTGCTACAACTGCTACAACTACTACTACTACCACTTTAGCTACAGTGGCTACTACCGCTATGACTGCCACCACTATTACGACTGCTACTTTTGCTACCAATGCTTCTCCTAATACTACTAAAACTGTTGCTACTACAATAACTATTGCTACTTCTGCCACTAATGCTACTAGTGCTATTACTGCTACAACTTCTATGGTTACTACCAATACTACAACAACTACTACTACCACCACTGCTAATACTACTATTATTACTACTACTACTAATACTACTACTCCTACTATTGCTATTATCACTCCTACTATTGCTACTACACCTACTGCTGCAACTACCGCTGCTACTACTACTACAATCACTACTACTACTACAGTTGCTGCTATAACTGCTACTACTACTAGTATTGCTGCTGCTAGTACTACGACTACTACAATAACTATTAATACTACCACCGCTGCTACTATTACTACCGCTACTACTACTACTTCTCCTGCTATAATTATCACTGCAACTACTACTAATACTACTGCTACTTCTGCTGCTACTACTGCTATGACTACTACTACTACTACTACTACTGCTAATATAGTTAACAGTGTTACTACAACTACCACTTCTTTGATAGCCACTACGACAACTACTGCTACAATAACTACTACTGCTCCTATTACTTTTACAACTACTGTTACTACTGTTATTATTACTATAACAACAACAATAATAATCATTACTACTACTATTGCTACGACTGCCACTACTGCCACTACAAATTTGACTCCCACTAAAATTACTACTGCTACTACTACTATTTCAACTACTACTATTACTTCAGCTGCTATTGCTACAAGAACAACTACTACTACTATAACGACTACTACCACTACTCCTAAAGCTACTTTTGCTATAGCTGTAGCAACAACAATTACTACTAGTGCTACTACTACTATGACTACTACTACTACTGCTACTACTACTACGACTACTACTATTGCTGCTAGTACTACTACAATGACTACTACTACTACCTCCACTACTATAACTATTGCTACAACTACTACACTACTACTACAACTACTTCTACACTACTACTACTACTATTGCTCATATTGCTACTACTACTACAACAACAACAACAACAACAACTACTACTACTATACTATTACAACTACTACTGCTAGTACTGCTAATACTATTGCCGCTACTACTATACTACTACTAGTACAATCGCTTATACTACTACTCCTTATATGACGCCAACTACTACTACTATTATGAATAGTACTACAACTACTACTTCGATTCCTCATAATATAGCACTACTGGTACGGCTAATGCTACTCCTACTACTACTGCTGTTGCTACCACTATTCATACTCCAACTCCTGCAGCTACTACTACTACCACCACTACTGCTACTCTTACTACTCTTGCTACTGCTACTACTACCACCACTCCAACTACTACTACTCCTAGTACCATTCCTACTCCAAGCCCTACTACTATTGCTGCTACTGCCATGGCTACTAGTACTGATAATACTACTACTATCACAACTACTACTACTACTACCATGACAACTACCACTACTGCGGTTGTTGCTACTACATCTGCAACTACTACTGCTACTTTTGCTACTGCTGCTATTACGACTACTACTATTGATCCTGCTTCTCCTGCTACTACTGCTACTACTACTCCGACTACTACTACAGCTATTACTTCTACTGCTACTACTTCTCCGGCTACTACAGCTACTACGACTCCTACTACACCAACTACTACCGATAATACTATTATTACTACTACTGCTACTACTGCTCCTATTGCTACTACTATTGTAACTAATGCTACTATTATTGCTACTACCTCCACTATGGCTACTACTATTGCTGCTACTACTTCTACTACTACTAGTACTGCTACTACTACTACTACTAGTACTGCTACTGCTACTGCTGCTGCTACTACCACTACTACTACTACCACGGCTACAACTGCTGCTACTACTACTACGACTCATGCTACAACTGCCACAATTGCACTATTACTACTACAACAACAACTACTACTACTACTACTTCTACTACAACTACTTCTACTATGACTACTACTACGAGTATTGCTACTACTACTACAACTGCTGCTACAACAACTACTACTGCTGCTGCTACTGCTACTACAACCATTACTACTACCACTACTAATACTACTGCTACTACTACTACTACAACTATTCCAATGACTACTACTACAACTACTCCTACAACTACTCTAACGACTACTAATACAACTACCTCTACCACTACTTCTCCTACTACAAGTATGACTTCTACTACTACTAGTGCTTCTGCTTCTACTTCTACCACTACTACTACTACTATTACTACAACTACTACTCCTACTACAACTAGTACTACTACTACTATTACTCCTACTCCAGTTCCTACCACAACTACCACTCTTGCTCCAACTCCTACAGTTACTACTACTACTAATACTACTGCTTCTCCTGCTTCAACTCCTTCTACAACTCCTAAAGCTGCTACTCCTCCTCCTACTACAACTACTACTACTACTACTACTACTACTACTACTCCAACTCCCACTACAACTCCTAGTACTACTACTGCTCCAACTCCTACAACAACAACTACTACTAATACTACAACCACTACTATTACTACTACTACTGCTACTACTACTACTACTGTTGTTGCTGCTACTGCTACTACTACTAATACTACTACTACTACTAAAAATAGTACTCCTACTGCTACTACTACTCATACTACTACGACAACTTCTGCTACTACAATAACTTCTCCTACTACTACTGTTACGACTACTACTACGACAGCTACTAGTGCTACTATAAGTACTCCTACTTCAACTTGAACTATGACTACTACTACTACAATGGCTACTGCTACATCTACAACTACTACTACTCCAATTGCTACCACAACGACCGCTACTACTGCTTCTACTAATAATGCTCCCACTACTACTATTATTCTTACTCCTACTTCTAATACAACTACTACTAATACTCCTGCTACTACCGCTACTATTGCTACTACTACTCCTACTCCAACTCCCACTGCTACCACTATTGCTGCTACTAATACTACTAGCACTACTGCAACTACTACTACTCCTACTACCACACCTACTCCAACCCCAACTACTACTACTACTACTACTACTACTACTACTAGTTCAATAACAACTACTGCTACTAGTACTACAACAACAACTACTACTATTGCTACTATTTCTGCTACAATTACTACTGCCACTACTATTTCGACTACTACCACTACTACCGCTGTCGCTGCTGCTGCTGTTGCTATTTTGGTTCATACTGCTGCTACTATTGCCACTAATATTCCTACCGCTACTACTTCTACTAATACTTCTGCACCTACTGCTCCTACAACTACTACTGCTGCTACTACTATTGCTACTGCTACTACTGCTAATACGGATCCTGCTGTTACTATTACTACTACAACTGGTACTCCTGGTACAACCACTTCTACCATTGTTGCTACTATTGCTACTACTACCACTACTGATACGACAACTGCTACCACTACTACTACTACTAGTATTACTATTATTACAACTATCACTAGTGCTGCTGCTACTGCTACCACTATGACTACTACTACAGCTGCCACTATTACTACCATAATAACTACTACTGCTACAACTAGTTCAACTACTGCCGTGGCTACTACTGCACAGCCACCACTACTACTACTACTGCTACTACTGCTACTGCTGCTGCTGCTACTACTACTACTACAACAACTACTACTACTACCACTACTACTACTATGGTTATTGTTGAAACTACTACTACAGCTCCTACTATTTCTCCTCATACTACAACTACTGCTACTACTACTGCTGCTACTGTTGCTACTATAGATCCTACTATTTCTCCTAATACTACAACTACTGCTACTGCTACTATTGCTACTGTTACTACTACTGCTTCTACTTCTACAACTACAACTACAACTACTCCTAATGCTACGACTACTGTTGTTGCTCCACGCTGTTAATTGTAATACTGCTACAACAACCAATACTACTATTGCTACTACTACATCTGCTACTACTGCAGCTACCACAACAACCACTACTAATACTACTACTACTACAACTACTTCTACAGCTACCACTTTACTAGTTCTACTACTACTACTATTTACACTACTACCATAACTAGTATTCCTACAGTTGCTGCTGTTGCGGCTACTACT